>CM074735.1:132824356-133051856 GCA_037367245.1 Phrynocephalus guinanensis
GCTGCCGTACTTGCCCGAACTGGGATGGGGACATCAAGAGTAAGTACAGTGGTCCCCCGCCCTTTCGCGGTTCATATACTGCGGTCCCGGTATATTGCGGGTCCACAGTATATGAAAAAGTATATGAAGTATACTTGGTACATTTAAAACAGTTTGTGGTTTTAAAAAAAGTTTGCCAGATCTTGCAAAAGTTACTTTCTGGACAATAGCTCCTTGGATCTCCTAGCCAGAAGCATGCTGCCTTTGTTAGCTGGGCCATTCTGGGAATTACAGTTGTCCCTCGCCCTTTCGCAGTTCATATACTGCACTCCCTGTATATCACGGGTCCACAGTATATGCAAAAAAAGGCCCCCTGAGGTAAGGAGGAAAGGCCTTCCCAGGCCCATTGGAGGCCCCAAAAGTGCTTCCCCACAGACCGGAAGTGACTTCCGGTAAACCAGAAGTGACCTCCAGATCACTAGAAAGCACTTTGGGGGCCTCTGGGGGAGTGGAAAGCCCCTTGCAGGCCCGTACAAGAGCCCCCAGAGATCCCGACCTGTCCTGACCCGACCCAGCATCCACATATTGCGGATTTTCAATTATTGCGGGTCAGGTCGGGTCCGTAACCCCCACGATAGGTGGGGGTTTACTGTGTGTGTGTGTGTGTGTGTGTGTGTGTGTGTGTGTGTGAGAGAGAGAGAGAGAGAGAGAGAGAGAGAGAGAGAGAGGGGGTGGCTCCTCTATTTATTTATTTATTTATTTATTTATTTATCTATCTATCTATTTATTTATTTATTATTTTACTTATTAACTGCCCAATTTCCCATAGGGAACTCTGGGCGGTGTACAAACGTCACCCAAACAGCGACTGCCCGACACAAACAAACCCCAACAATAGTAGACAATAAAGACCTAACCGAATACAGTCAATATACAAATACTATGTAAAAATACTAAAATAAAATAACAAGTAAAATAAACTTAGCACCACTGACCATGTCAAAGTCAAGGTCAATCCGGCAAGAAAACTGGTGTCAACAGTTGGAAATTTTAAAAAAAAAAAAACTCTTCCCTCCCTTATTCTGTTGGGCTACCAAGAACTTGTTTATGAATGGGCAATGATCAACAACTGGCCTGGAGTCATTGAATCATGAAATTGGAAGGGGCCCATAAAGCCGTTGAGTCCAACTCCCTGCTCAGTGAGGGGATCTAACTCAAAACAGATCCGACAGATGGTTATCCAGTTTTCTCTTGAATGCCTCCAGCACTGGAGGGCTCACTACCTCTCAAGGTCCTGGTTTCCATTCTTGTGCTCCTCTAACAGTTAAGAAGATTTCCTGATACCCATCCCACATCTGGCTTCCTTTAACTTAAGCCAGTGGTTTCCAACCTGGGGGTCGGGACCCCTTTGGGGGTCGAACGACCATTTCATAGGGGTCGCCACGAGCCAGTGAAGAAAAAGGCACAAACGGCTTGGGTCTGGAGGAGGAGGGGGGGGAGGAAGAGGGAGTTACAGCTTGATAGGTTGGAGGGGATGTCAGTCGATGGCACTGGAGGCTGCGATTGGCTGAGGGTGCCTATATAGAGGGAAGTTCTCTATAGTACCCGCGGCAGTGGCCTGCCAAAGGGGGCTTGTGGCCTCTTCCAAGCAGGGCAAGGGGGTCACCCACAATATGTGGAACTGTATTAAAAGGTCGCGGCATTAAGAAGGTTGGGAAACACTGACGTAAGCCCATTATTATGTGTCCTGCACTTGGAGATGATTGAGAACAGAACCTGCCCCTCCTCTGTGTGACAGCCTTTCAAAAAAAGTGCCATCATCTCCTCCCCCTTTTCTCCAGGCTGAAATGGAACAGTGTGAGACCCATGGATTTGATTACCCTTCTGTCGTTGCTGTAGATTTAGACTTCTTTCACAAAGTGGGGGCCAAACTGCAGAGGGTCACTGGTCCATTTTTGGCTTAGACAAGATCTGCTTCTGGCCATGTGTGTGTGTGTGTTGTGTCGTTACAGTCGTGACTGACTCTTCGTGACTCCATGTCCATGGAGTTTTCTTGGCAGGAATACTTTAGCGATTTGCCAGTTCCTACTCTAGGCGCCTACAGAACCTGGTATTCCCTGGTGGTCTCCCATCCAAGTACTAACCCGGGCTAACCCTGCTTAACTTCCGAAATCAGGCGAGATCGGACGTGCTTAGGGCATCTAGGCCGCTCCGCTTCTGGCCATACCAACCTCTAAAACTAAAACCAGAAGTGGCTGGAAGCTGATTTCCAGTTTAGTAACAATGCTTTCAGTGGGGCTGAAATAGGGGACAGGAGAACTGGACCCTTTTTTAAAGCAGGCTGCCCGGTCTTCCTTCCTGCCCTTGTTTGCCCAGCCACTTTCGATGATGGAGATCAATTTGATGGGTGAAGTTTTCAGGAATGTATGCATTCCTGGATGTATTCCTGGGTCTTGTTTGGTCTTACCCCTGCAGGTTTCTTTATTTTTTATTTTATTTTTATTGTTTATTGTTTATTGTTTATTTATTTGAATATTTTTACCCCACCTTTCTCCTTAGAAGAGGACCCAAGGTGGCTTACAATAATGAGGGGCAATATACAGCCCGGAACATTTAAGACAGGCATGTCCAAACTTTGGCCCTCCTGATGTTTTGGACCACAACTCCCAGAATTCGAAGCTTAGGGCCTTTTCACATGACCCCTAAGATCCGCTGGCCACTTAAATTCGGACCAGAGATCTTAGGGGTTCATCGCTCTTCCTGTGTCCCCACCCCTCCGCACTTCCTGGCTGCTGGCTGCGTGAGGGGAGAGAGAAAAAGAGAAAGAAAAGCATGCCGTTCACCTCCGTTCTGCCTCTCGCTCTTGCCGGCAACATTCCAGTCTCTGTAAAGTAGCTCTTAAAGGGGCGGGAGCCAAAAAAAACAAAAAACAAGCGAGGAGAGCCCGCACTCACTATCGTTACACCGCATCAAAGAATTTTCACCTCCAGAGAGCAGGTACTTGAAAGGTGCGCTGGGACGCGCTAAAGTGGGCGTGGTCGCACCTAATTTCCTGTAAACTCCGGAGCTGGTGGGGAAACATTTTTAAGCTCCGGAGCTGGGAGCCATTTGCCCTGGAGTTTAGGGGTCGTGTATAAACGCCCTTAGATTGCCAATGGCAAAGGAGCATGGAGTTGTGGTCCAAAATATCTGGGGGGCCGAAGTTTGGACATGCCTGATTTAAGACATACTCAAGTTAAGAACAGGGAATTAAAAGAGGTATCTTAGAACATTAACAGGTAACAGTAGAGCTACAAAGAGAAACAAGGGACCATTTACAAAGGTTCAGCCACAAACCTACCCCTTGAATCTCTGTACAAAAACACCACAGGGAGCCTGCAGTTCACACATGCCAAAAAATTCCTACGAGGTCCCTGGCTCCACATCACAACCGATACAGTGACCCTGGAGAAAGTGAAGGCAGGGCACCCGAGAATCCTTCAAATTGGTAACACTCATATCTGTGTGTTGCGCCTTGCAGGAAGTACAACATCCGGGTGGAAGACATCATGGTGCGTGAAGTGCAGTACATCACTCTGAATTGCAAGTACCACGACCTTCAAGACGTCCTGCACAGCACCAAGATGAAAAGCCTGGCTCTGGTGGAATCTGCTGGTAGGAAAGAGGACTTGAAACAAGAACCAGATGGTTCAGGGTTGAGTGGTGGAAGGAAGGGCAGTTATCTTGCAGTTCCTTTGTAGAAAGTGGATTTTCCAGGAGATGCGATACGGACCGGGTGCCTCCAAGCTTACGAGGAGCAGCTTACGGAGCTGGGAATGTTTAGCCTTACAAAAAAGAAGACAGAGGCGATATGATAGCTCTGTTTTAATATTTGAAAGGATTAAAGAAGGGACTGGTTTATTTTCCATGAGTTCAGAGACTAGGACGTGGGGCAATGGTCTCAAACTACAGCAAATGATATTCAATTTAAACATAAGGAAGAACTTCCTGAGGGTTAGAGCTGTCCGAAAGTGGACTATGCTGCCACAAAGGAGGGTGGTGGAGTCTCCTTCTTTGGAGGTTTTTAAGCAAAGCCTGGATGGCCATCTGATGGGGGTAATGTGATGGGGGGTTCCTGCATGGCAGGGGGTGGGCTAGATGGCCCTTAAGGTCTTTTCCAACTCTGTGATTCTATAAGCCCTCTCTTTATGGGTATGGCTTCTCACCAAGGTAGTACGATCCTCTGCTGGATCCATACCACATCACCTGTGGACAGAGGCTCCATTCATTGAAAACAACAAGTATCTGTGATGTATTCTTGAAGGCTTTCACGGCCGGGATCTGATAGCTATTGTGAGTTTTCTCGGCTCTTTGGCTGTGTTCTGGAAGTTTTTCTTCCTGACGTTTCGCCAGACTCTGTGGCCGGCATCTTCAGAGGGCAAGGAGCTCAGGGAACTAGGCTGCTCGCGGAAGTGCTGTACCATTATATGCCATGCGGCTCAAAATAGTGCACAGTGGGGCGGATGCTGTTTTCTATTCAACTGATGATGATGATGATTTATTTATTTATTTATTTATTGAACTTATATCCCGCCCATCTTCCCAGAGGAACTCTGGGCGGCTTCCAACAGACGAACCAAACAGTGGTCGTCAATACAAAATACAATAAGCAGAGTCAAAGGCAATAAATACAATAACAATCAAACACAAATTAAAAACACTTCTGGCACCCTTGGCATTCTAGCAAAAAAGGCTCGATAGCCATACAGCAACTTTCATCATCATCATCATCATCATCATCATCATCATCATCATCATCATCATCATCTTAGAGCTGCAAAGAACCTTAGGGGTCATGGAGTCCAATCCCTGCCAAGGAGGCTTTATTTATTTATTTATTTATTTATTTATTTACATACATACATCATACATTCATTCATACATACATACATACATACATACATACATACATACATACATACATACACCTGTATACCACCAGTGCTCCAAAGGGAACTCTGGGCAGTTTCGAACTCCCACCCTCTGGCTCTGCAGGCAGATACTTAAACCGCTGAGCTGTTCCGCAGTTGTTGATAGGAGAGGGATAGAGGGAACAAAAATGATACCCCCTGCTTTGCAAGCACAGAAAGTCTGGTTGATGATTCCGTTTCCTTCCCTTGTCGAGTCCTTTGCCTCTTTTCCCCCCATGCTTTAATAGCGCAGGTCCAAAATAAGAACCTCTCCAATGGACTGTTTTATGGATTATTTAATTGGAAGCTCGCTTTGTGCCGACAGATTTAGAGTGGCCAACTTTGTCCTGACACCTCTTCCAACCCGCTGATGTAGTAGGCTATTTTCCTGCGCCTTATCGACTCGGGTGAGTCAACAGAAGGACTGTTGACATCATTTTGGCCCAAATTATAACTAAATCAGAACACTTGGGCGGGAGCAAGCCCAAAATAGGGGTGCCGTGGTCCAAAACGCAGCCAGTAGCGTCACTGCTTCTACGTTTGTCCCATAATTTGTGTATTGGGTTTTTCTCTCTCTCACTCACTTTCTTTGCATGAGGCATAAAGATTGAATCATAGAATCAGAGAGTTGGAAGAGACGTCAAGGGCCATCTAGTCCAACCCCCTGCCATGTAGGAACCCCCATCACAATATTTTCGACAGATGGCCATCCAGCCTCTGCTTAAAAACCTCCAAAGAAGGAGACTCCACCACCCTCCATGGCAGCATCTTCCACTGCCGAACAGCTCTAACCGTCCTGAAATTCTTCCTAATGTTTAAATGGAATCTCTTTTCCTGTAGTTTAAGACCATTGCCCCGCGTCCTAGTCTCTGAAGCCGTGGAAAACAAACCAGTCAGTAAAAGCAAGGGATCTCCAGAAGGCTCAGGGACACTTCAGTTGTATACTTCAAGGAGATTCCAGCTTAGAGGTAGATACGGATTTTCCCTTGAGTGGCCCTGCTCGTGGATCACTCAGCTGCAGAGGCCAAAACCTATCCTGCCATGAAGCTTATAATACAAAACTTAATCAACAAATAAGATCAACACATTTTCTCCCCTGGGAGAAAAGGCCCCAGATGGAAGGTTTTTGAGGCTCAGTAGATCTAACTCCATCCAGACTTCTGTTCCTCCCCTGAGGACGGGTTCCTCCCCTGAGGACGGGTGCTTCCTTTCTGGGCTATTTATTTTTACCCCGCCTTTCTCCATGGAAAAGGAACCAAGACGGCTTACAGTAAGGAGAGACTATACAGTCCCTTGGGTTGAGCTAGGCCTAGCTGAACCTCAAACCCTTCCCGTTCAGGTGTGTCCTCCCAGGTGAGCCACGCTGATGTCTGTACTGTGTTTGGAAGTGAGGCAGACTCCTGGACTGGGGAGTTATGGGATTTGTAGCCGATGAAATCTGAAAATGTCATCCCAGATTTTTGCTAGATTTGTAAAAAAAAAAAAAATCTTCAAAAGGTTACTTTTTCCACTAGAAACTTCCAGACACTCTCATCCTGATCCATATGACCACTGGCTGTGGTGGGTAGAGGATTGTGGGAGCTGTTGTTCCCCAAAGTAACTTTGCCAAGATGTGGGGGCGGGGGGGGGGCTTTCCCAAGTTCTGTTGTCCCTAATCCTAACTTTCCAAAGTGTTGGCCAGCACTGTAACATTCCGGTGCACTCTTGGTTTCTCTTTACATGTCTTCCTGTTTTATTCCCTGCTTGAACTTTTTTTTTTAAAAAAAAAAACCCCAAATGTTGCTGTCACCATTTCTGGAACATTTCTGGAATGTGTGTCCCGTTTCCGGATAGTCCTGTTTATCAAGAGTACTGTATATACTCAAATATAAGCCTAATTTTTCAGCCCTAATTTTGGGCTGAAAAAAGGGCCCCTCGACTTATATGCATGTCAATACTTTTAGCCACTGAGGCAAGTGCTTGGGTCGGTGGCTAAAAGTAATTTTAAACATTGTGTGCCGCTTCTCATGACCCCCCTCTGCATCACAGGGGAGCGGTGCGCGATGTTTAAAATGACTTTTAGCCACCGACCCAAGCACTTGCCTCGGTGGCTAAAAGTCATTTTAAACATCACACACCACTCCCCCAGCTCACAAAGGAGGAGCTGCCAGGCCCTGCTGCATTTCCCACCCTAGACTTATACTCGAGTCAATACGTTTCCCCAGTTTTGGGGGGGGGGGTTTAAATTAGGGGCCTCGACTTATACTCAGGTCGACTTATACTCGAGTATATACGGTATGTTCCTCTTGACCCTGGCAGAGTCCATGATCCTGCTGGGCTCTATCGAGCGCACCCAGATCGTGACCCTCCTCAACGAGCAGCTGAGCTACCCTCGCCGCCTGCAGTACATGCGGGAGAAGGCCCAGGCCGAGCGCCGAAGCACCGAGAAGATCCCAGAAGGCGAGGAGCAGCACCAGACGTCGGACACGGGCGTGCGCTTTCAAGTAAGGCAGCCCAAGGCAGGGACCAAAGGGAAGGAAGGCAATTTTGCATTTTGTCAAAGCGTGCAAATGACTCAAGATCTGTGATTATGCAAAGGCAGAGACTGACTGTCTATTTATTTATTGGATATATTGGGATCAATTCCACCACCACCCTATGCACTTCTGATGCTGGAAAACATGAATAATAGCCAACGCTAGTATAATAGCCAACACTAGAGATGGGCACGAAACCAAAAAAAAAATGTTTCATTTTTCATTTTGTTATAGAACGAAACAAAAAACAAAGCCCCCCCCTTTTTTTTAAAAAAGTGAAATGAATCAAAATGGAAATTTTCATTTTGTTCCATTTCGTTTTCGTTTATTATTTATTTTGGCAAGCACTGATCAAAATAAATAATAAAAATAAGCGCCGACCAGCTGGCCCCGTGGTCGGCACTAGACTTAAAAAAAAAAAGCACCAGCCCAGCCCATGGCCCAGCAGGTTGGCACTAGGTAAAAGAAAAAGTGCTGACCAGGCACTAGGAACAGGGGGAGCATTGACCAGCAGGGCTGTAAAAAATATTCAAAAAAAAAAAAAAAAGAACGAAATGAATTTTTAAAATGTGTTTTAAAAAGCGAAATGAAACACCATTTTGGTGTTTCCGGTGCCCACCTAAGCATAGTGTGGCCTCTGGCTCCCTCTTGTGGACATTTCTGGAAACATCACCATTGAAAAATACTACATTTGAGGGATTTTTCCTTTCATATTTTTAATATTTTCTGACTGCGGATAAGTGAATCAAGGCATGCAAAGCCCGTGGATAAGAGGACTGTGCTGTACTCCAAAAACAACTCAAAAGAACTTTCAGTGGTGTCAGCGCTTATTAAAAATATAACATGGACATAGTGAGCTATCATGAGGGGAGGGTATCCCAGAACATGTCTGTGAGGCCTTTAAGAGAAAATTGGGCTGCCACCCAGCAGATATCCTTTGATTTGGACTCTTTCATGGCACAGGAGGTTGGTCTTGATGGCCTTAGAGGTCCCTTCCAGCTTCACTATTCTATGATTCTGCTGGAAACCCAGCTGCTGCACTTTGCACCTATTGCTGCTTCTGTACTGCCTTCAAGGTTGGGTCCCATGTACAGGTCGTTGCGGTAGTCCATCTCTAAGATGGCTAATACATGGACAGGCTTTTTCCTGTCCAGAGCGGACAAGTGTGGCATCGTGACACAGGTGGGAAAAGGCTGCTAGACTATTATAGGCTGGTGGAAGAGAGAGAAGCTGTATCGCAAGGGAGTCCGGGCTCTTGATGACTGTGGCCTGGTTTCTTCCTCTCAACCCAGATCAGCACAGAGGAGTCCTCCTTCGCCCCGCCGCGAAACGATTCCCGCAAACCTTTGAAGCCGGCCTTAAAACGAACCTCCAGCACTTTATCTGAGAGTCCTCCAAGTGAGTCCTCATCCCTTTTTAGTCATAAGAACATAAGAAGAGCCCTGCTGGATCAGGCCAAAGGCCCATCTAGTCCAGCTTCCTGTATCTCACAGTGGCCCCACCAGATGCCTCTGGGAGCGCATGAGACTAGATATCTGTCTCCTGATACCACTCCTCTGCATCTGGCCCTTGAAGTACCCCGGTTTTAAGCCTGGAGATTAGACATCTCCATCATGGTTTGTAACCTGGGATGGACTTTTCCTCCAGGAATCTGTCCAATCCCCTTTTGAAGGCATCCAGGCCAGATGCCATCACCACATCCTGTGGCAGGGAGTTCCACAGACTAACAATGCTCTGGGTGAAAAAATATTTTCTTTTGTCTGTTCTTACTCTCCCAGCCCTCAATTTGAGTGGATGTCCCCTAGTTCTGGTATTTTGTGTCCTCACAGACCCTCTTGCAACCTGGTTCTGACCAAGAGGCCTCTGAAGGGGGCCATATATTCTTTCATGCCCAGGACGCTTGAACTTTTCTGGGCAAAGGAAAGGCCTTTTTAAAAAAAAAAAGCAAGTGAATTGTGCTGCTTATAAACCACCTCTTAGTAGCCCTTAAAGCGGCTTACAAATTAATGAGGCAGTCTACGCTTTGTTCCCCCCCCCCCAATCCCAACTGAGCTGGGTACTCGTTTCACCAACCTTGGTATATAAGCAGAACACTTTGCTTTACTCGTTTCACCAACCTTGGAAGGAGGGAAGGCTGAGTGAACCTCGAGCTGGCTGATTGGGATTAAACTCCATGCCGTGAGCAGAATATTAACCACAGTACTGCAGTTTAATCACTGCCCCACGAGTCTCCAGAGGGAGCAAATGGTCACGTAAAAATGACCAACATTTCCAGCTCGAGGCTGATGAGGAGGGGACACTGATTGCCATGGGGGGGGGGGAACCACCCAATATTTCCTCAAGTTCAGGGATACTGGGGAATATTCAGAGGGATTACGGCAGGCATGCCCAAACTTCGGCCCTCCAGATGTTTTGGACCGCAACTCCCACAGTCCTTTGCCAGTTGCAGTCTTAAGCTTAGAATTCTGGGAGTTGTGGTCCAAAACATCAGGAGGGCTGAAGTTTGGACATGCCTGGATTATGGCCTTCCCAAGTTCCTCAGGTGGGCCCAAATGGCACCCGGGCTGTCAAACGTTGCCTGTTCTTGCCCTAAACTGGTGCCTAACTGGTTATTTCTCTCCCCTTTTCTCTTTCCCTCTTTGTCTGTGGGCAGCGGGACATACGGAAACCCCCGGCATCGCCTTACGGAGCCTTTTTTGTGCCAGCACCACCACGGCGGAGCCTTCTGAGGTAAATCTTCCCAAGAAGCTTCCTTTTGGGGCAAGTTTCTGGGTCCGTTTCCCTGGGCCACCATCCCTTCCGGCATCCTCTTACATGGCTGGATATGGCCCTTTCACAGCTGCCCTTCTCCCGTAATGCCTCTCTCTTTTCCCTATTTTTTTTCTCCTTAAAAAAAAAAGAATGAGAATTCAGGTCTGTCAGAAAAGCGCAAGTCAAAGCGTGTCCGCATTTCCGTGGCGGTAAGTGTGGGCCGTGCCGCCACGTCCATCCGGCTCCTCCCAAACAATCATAGTGGCAGGGAACGGATCCTGACCTTAAGGCGTGCATCGCGGTCTGGTACTGTGCTGAAGGTTTTCAGGGCCCTGACACTTTGCAGCCCTTTGGAAATGGCACCCGCCTCCTTCCACGTCACAGAGGAGAGAGTGGCAAAGTTAGTTGGAGGGGACTAGAACTCCCCAAGATGCTGTGGCTTAGCCAGCAGGACTGCTGGACCTGCCGTTGAAGGGGTTCTGGGACAGTGCCCTGCCCTTTTCTCTTTCTGCACAGCAGCTCCCACGATTCTCTGGAAATTCCATGGGCCCGTTTCTGGGAGGAGCCCGTCTGGAAATGGAAATTGGCAGACCAGCTGCATTTATCGACATTGATGCCTTATTGGAGCTGGTTCTAATTTGAAAAACAAGGAGACTGTCCTGGCGCTACCTCAGAATTGTAGGCTTTCCTAGGACTCATAGTTCTTTGGGAGTTGCCCTCTAACGGCCAGCAAGACTGCAACTTTCAGGAAGACCTGCAACTCCCAGGTTGCATCTTCCTTCCTTCCTTCCTTCCTTCCTTCCTTCCTTCCTTCCTTCCTTCCTTCCTTCCTTCCTTCCTTCCAGTCTATCTTTAATCCTTCCTTCCTTCTCCCTGTCCATCTTTAATCCTTCCTACCTACCTTCCTTCCTTCCTTCTTTCCTTCTAGTCTATCTTTAATCCTTCCTTCTCTCTGTACATCTTTAATCCTTCCTTCCTTCCTTCCTTCCTTATTTACTCCCTCCCTCCCTCCCTCCCTCCCTCCCTCCCTCCTTTCCTTCCTGTCTATCTTTAATCCTTCCTTCCTTCTTTTTTTTACTTTACTTTTCTTTTCTTTTTTGAAAACAGAAACAGACCAAAGAAGGCATTGAGGAAGGTAAATATGGCTGGTCTGTAGCTCTGTTTCTTAGTGACACCTCCCAGATTTCTCCCTAAATAATTCTTAGAGAATTCTGGACATTGCAGTTCAAAATTACAAAAGAACACATCCCTGTTCTTGGAGTTTTAAGTAACCAGCAAAATAATGGCTCCAAGCCCATTCCACAGATGTGCACCGAGAGATACAAATATATTCCTCAATAGTGCCATTATGGCAAGCTTTGTGTTGGATGAGCAGAAGTTGTGCAAAACCTCTCCCCCATAGTCCTGGGCCTGGTGAACCACAAGTGTCATCCAGGGAAGTCTTAACAGTGGCTTGCAGCCATGACGGCTTGATTGCATCTCCGTGTCCAAACCACGTGCATCTCTCAGCCCCAAATGCTGAGTGGCCGCTGCCTGCTTGCCCTTCTGCTAACCTTCCCAGAAGCGTTTCGTTGTAAATAAAAAAAATATTGAGAGATGGCAGAATCCTTTTGCTGGGGCCAGTGAAATCATTTCGCACTTGGTGCCCTTTGTAGGGTGAAGAGGGGTCAACCTCGGGCGCTTTTACACGACCCCTAGAATCCGAGGCAAAGGGCTCCCAGATCCGGACCTTAAAAATGTTTTCCCACCCGCTCCGGACTTTAAAAAAAATTAAGTACGATCACGCCCACTTAAGCGCGTCCCAGCATACTTTTCAAGTACCTGGCCTCCAGGAGGTAAAAAAATCTTCCGATGCGGATTGTAAAGCTGTGAATGCCGGGCTCCCTCGCCTTCTGTTTGTTTTTTTGTCCCCGACGCCCCTTTAAGAGACAAGAATCATTTCGGGGCTGCTTCAACAGGCAGACGGAGGTGAGCCTGCATTTTTTTCTCCCTTTTTTCTCCCTCCCCTCACGCAGACAGGAACAATGGAGCGCAGAGGGGTGGGAACACAGCAAGAGCGACAAACCCCCATGATCTCTGGTCCGAATTTAAGTTCCCGCCGGATTTTAGAGGTCATGTAAAAGCGCCCTTAGAGAGCCTTCAGCACAGTTGGGCTTCTTATTCTGATTAATCGTGCCGCTTAGTGGCCATCAACTCCTACCTCATGTCCCCCACGCCACCCACAAAACCCTTTTACTTACTAACTGATTTATATAGTGATTACGCTTCGGAACAACCAATCATAAATCTCCATTGCCAACATTCCTGCTTCCAAATGACTTATTTGCTTCTGCCTCCTAGAGTGGAAAAATCTGCAATGCTGAAATGATTTTGGTGATTCTTCCTCTACGGCTAGAAATACAGCGGCTTAGGAATGGAATTTAGATTCAGTGGATGGGAGGGGGCAGGATTGGCCGTTTGTTTGTTTGTTTGTTTGTTTCAACGCAGCTTCTGAGGCTCCTTTTTTTCTCCCCAAGAAGCTTCTGAAAAGAGATTAATCTGGGCCATTATTTAAGAGTGGGGGTACGCAAGGAAAACAATTTTTGCTGCTGCCAGGATGTGAGTTAAAAATGGACGCCCGTTCAGCAGACGCACAGCTTTGCAATTAAAGCCATATTGTAATGTGTTGAGGCCTGCGCCACAGCTGCTAAAAAAAAAAAGCCCCTGCCGTTTTAGGGTGCGTTAAGGGAAGCGTCGGGTTCAGATTGCCAGGTTCAAGTGTTTATTTATTATTTATTTATTCATTAGTTGCATTTTTATCCCGCCCATCTTCCAAAAGGAACTCTAGGCGGCGGCTTACAAACGATAATAAAACAACAATATACAGTGGAACCTTGACTTACGTCATTAATCCGTTCTGGAGGTCTAGACTTAAGTCAAACATGACTTAAGTCAAATGAACGTTTCCCATAGAAAGTAATGGGAAAGCGGATTAATCCGTTCCAGATGATGAAAAAGACCCCAGAAAACAGCAATTTAACACAAATTTGACTGGGACAGGAGATTCCTTCTGGGGATGTAAATGAAATGTCTCTTCAAAGAGAGGAGGAGGCAGTGGAATTACAGTCCATAAGTTATACGCCTCCACTTTTTAATGTTCATAGCAACAATGTCTAACATTTAAGTTTTACTGATTTTTAACCTGACGTTCCAAGCTCTGAGCAACTCTATGCTTACCATTAGAGTCCTACAACTGTACAGCTCCCCAACTAAAATGCTTCCATTGTGGACCAGAATTCTGCAGCCAGATGTTTTACAAGACTGAGCCGTTTGTCTAACTAGTGAGGCCAGCCCCGAGCTCCCGGCCCTTCTTCTCCTCCAGCAGCAGCGCCGGCTTCGGTGAGGCCGAGGACCAGCTCCAGGTGCTCTGAGCTGGCCTCACCGAAGCCGCCACTGCCAGAGGAGAGGAAGAAGGCAGGAGCAGTTTTGAGGCGGCAGCCGCAATGCTGAGTTGTGGCTGCCGCCCAATTCCGGTGCCTTGCGCCGGGGCTCCGAGATGTAAGTCAAAGCCTGCGACTCAAGTCAAACAGGCCCCTTCTTGCTGCAAGTCAAATATGCTTCAAGTCAAGCAGCATGTAAGTCAAGGTTCCACTGTATAACAATATATAAAGCTAAGGAAATAGTAGATAAAATAATGGTTAAGGGATAAAAAAAAACAGATAGCATGTTTTGCAGTGATTGGGGTGGCTCGTGGGAGAATGTTTTGCAGTGATTGGGGTGGCTCATGGGTTGTGGTGTTCAGAGCCGGGCACCGTACCTCTAAAAGGACATCATAAATATTGAACGCGTCTGGAGAAGGACAGTCAGGCCTTGAGCTAGTCTTGGGAAGAAGAGTTTCGAGTGCGGAGTTTGTGGAGAAAGAGAAGATTGAGGGGAGAAAGGGTAATGATCCTGAAACATCCAAAGGGCTTCCCAAATGAAGATGGAGCAGGCGCTGTTCTTCAAATATGCAGGAGTAAAACCGTTGAGTAGGTGACACTCTTTGGAGGCCACTGGCTTCCTCAGGAGATGGTGCACTCTCCTTTGCTAGAGTTCTTGAAATAATAATAATAATAATAATAATAATAATAATAATAATAATAATAATAATAATAATAATAATAATAATAATAATAATAATAATAATAATTCATCTTAGAACTGCAGAGCTGGGAGGGGCCCTATGATTCCAGCCCCTCTCAAGGAGGCCCACTGGGGGGGATTGAACACCCAACCTCGGCCTCTGCAGCTGGATGCCTAAACCACAGAACTGTTGAGCTGTTCCTGAATAGAGTTTGGAGGGGGATTTCTTTAGGAAGATTGAATCGATGAAGGGCAGGCCGATTCTGGAAGCCGAAGTACCTCAGGCACCCCGTTCCAAGGCCTTGGAGGGCTGCAGCCTTGCTGTGGCCCATCCCCCTTCAAAATATTTATTTCTTAAAAGCCTTATTTTAAACTTGAAAAGCTCCGCCATGCCCAGTAGTGTGTGTGTGTGTGTGTGTGTGTGTGTGTGTGTGTGTGTGTGTGTGTACGTACATGCATACATACATGCATACATACATGCATACATACATGCATGCATGCATACTGTACCGATACACCCACCCACACTGATTTTGTGGCTGTGTCAGATTCTGGGTGCTATGACGAAAGAAACTCCTTGGAGATGTCAGAATTCCCTCCCACGGCCCTTTGAGGGCACCAGTGAGGGAAGGGCAGGCCAGTGTAAGAATGGGGCCACAAGGAAGCCTTGAGCTGGCGAGAGACATCCTTTCTATTTCCACACTCACCCGTTGAAAGGTTTGCTCCGGGAAAGGTAAACAGCCCTTGCCACTGGAGGGCACCCCAGGTTTACAAATGGGCTGTGCAGAATCCCACCGGGCCAGTGAAAAAAGGAAAATGTAAAATGTGCACACAAGCCTTCACACACACACACACACACACACACACACACACACACACACACACACACATTACGATCCACACGAGTACCATTTCCAAGCTGGGGTTTACATAAGAACATAAGAACAGCCTTGCCGGAACAGCCCACAGCCCATCCAGTCCAGCGTTCTGTCTCACACAGCGGCTCACCATTGGCTTCAGGATATTCCCAAGCAGACGTCTTCAACTGCTTACGATTCCCTGCAAATGGCATTGAGATATATGTTTTGTACGGTGATAACCCTCTACTTCCCTCTGGTTTTCCTTGCAGGACGACTGTGAAATGATTGGCGAGATGACCCCAGCAGAGGTGAGCATCTTATCCACCCGTCTGTGCGAAGGCCTAAGCTTGCTTTCCTGGAAGGACAAGCCCTCGCTTGCTTTGTCTCAGTTGCCTAGGACAGTTCACTCTAGTTGTCTAGTTGTCTTCACTTGTGAGGAGCCTCGTGGCTCGGTGGTTAAATGCCACCGAGTTTTCTAAAACTGCTCACGACCTGGGGTTCAATCCTCAGTAGCAGGCTCAAGGTTGACTCAGCCTTCCATCCTTCCGAGGTCAGTAAAATGAGTATCCAGGTTGCTGGGGGGGGGCAATGTGTAGCCTGCATACTGTAATTAAACTGTAAACCACTCAGAGACTACTTGAAGTGGTATGGGGTGGTATATAAGCAGAATGATTTGCTTTGCTTTGCTTTTTTTTTTTAAGTGTGCTTTCTCTATACCACCCCATAGTGCTTAAAGCACACTCTGGGCAGATTGCTGTTTAATGGTGCAGGGTACACATTTCCCCCCAACCTGCCCCCCAGCAAGCTTGGTACTTGTTTTACTGACCTTGGAAGGGTGGTAGGCTGAGTGAACCTTGAGCTGGCCACCTGGGATTGAACCCCAGGTCATGAGCACAGTTTAGGCTGTAGTTCAGCAGTTTGACCCCTGCACCACAAATCGCCTTTAGAGCATGGAATGACGTGGCTGGGATCTCATGGGTGCTCCTCTGAGGGACGTTGTCCTGGGTACGTCCAGGGGCTACATGCCCACCCCCTCCAATTTGGGTAGCCCCCTGAATCTTCCCCATCAAAACATCTCCCAAAGTAATATATGCCTGATGCCTGCATGTGTGCATGTGTTCCACCGAGCATGTTTGTTATTTCTCACGTACTCCGTGTACTGGGGAACATGAGCCTTGTCTTTCTCAAGGCCTTCCCTGAAGTCCCTCTTTTGCCATAGTGGGAACAGGTGGACCAAATGTGTCTAGTTCACATCTGGTGAATAAATCCCATCAAGTCCCTGCAAAGGCTAGGAATGAGCCGTCTCCTGAATGTCCTGACGTCTGTTCAGTTGTGGCAAACGCAATGCTGTGGCTTCCTTGATGGAGCCAATCCCCCTCGCGTTCCATCTTCCTCTTCTCCTGCTGCCTTCAACAGCCAGCTCTAGGTGGGGTTCCAAACCTCCTTTCCACTTCCAGATCCTTTCCAGAAAACCATTTTCATCTACAAAAAGCCTTTGCCCCCCACCTCCAGGCTCCTGAGCTGACAAGGCAGCTCGAAAGGTGTACTCGGACGCGGGGCAATGGTTTCAAACTACAGGAAAAGAGATTCCATTTCAACATTTGGAAGAACTTCATGACAGTTTAAAATCTTAAAAGAGGATGCTGTAAAGGTGCTGCACGCGATATGGCAGCAAATTTGGAAAACTCAGCAGTGGCTAGACAACTGAAAAGATCAGTCTATATGCCAATCCCAAAGAAAGGCAACGCCAAAGAATGCTCCAACTATCGCACAGTTGCACTCATTTCACACGCTAGCAAGGTTATGCTCAAAATTCTACAAGGCAGGCTTCAACAGTACGTGGAAAGAGAACTTCCAGAAGTACAAGCTGGATTTTGGAGGGGCAGAGGAACTAGAGATCAAATCGCCAACATGCGCTGGATTATGGAGAAAGCCAGAGAGTTCCAGAAAAGCATCTACTTCTGCTTCATTGACTATGCCAAAGCCTTTGACTGTGTGGACCACAACAAACTATGGCAAGTCCTGGCGAGCTCTGGTCCATGGGGTCACACTCACGAAGAGTCGGACACAACTGAACGACTGAACAACAACAACATGACAGTTAGAGCTGTCTGGCAGTGGAATATGCTGTCACAGAGGAGGGTGGTGGAGTCTCCTTCTTTGGAGGTTTTTAAGCAGAAGCTGGATGGCCATCTGTCGGGAGTCCTGTGAGAGGGGTTCCTGCATGGCAGGGGGTTGGACTGGATGGCGTTTGAGGTTCTTCCGACTCTGTGATTCTGTGACTTGAACAGCTTGATTAAGCCACACAGAGTGTTTTGAACCAAGCGTTGCTGTTGGAGCCGAGTAGCTGATCTCCTTTCCGCAAGCGCGGCAGAACAGCTGGGATGTCTCTCTCCCCATTTAGGGCTGGTGTCTCCTTCCTGGAGAAAATGTCTTATGTGGAACGGCTTAGGGAACTGGGAATGTTTAGCCTCTGTAAAAGAAAGCTGAGGGGGGATATGATAGCTATGTTTAAATATTTGAAAGGATGTCATATTGAAGAGGGAACAGGTTTGTTTTCCATGGCTTCAGAGACTAGGACTCGGGGCAATGGTTTCAAACTACAGGAAAAGAGATTCCATTTGAACATCAGGAAGAACTTTATGACAGTTAGAGCTGTTCAGCAGTGGAAGATGCTGCCACAAAGGAGGGTGGTTGAGTCTCCTTCTTTGGAGTTTTTTAAGCAGAGGCTGGATGGCCATCTATCAGAAATATTGTGATGAGGGTTCCTGCATGGCAGGGGGTTGGACTAGATGGCCCTTGAGGTCTCTTCCAACTCTATGATTCTATGATTCCTGAAAAGCGAGGGCTGCAACTTGTAACAGGTCGTTAGTTCCTGAGAGAAGGCTTCCCTGAAGAGAAAAGTCTTGATCTGCATGCGGAAGGACAGCAAAGATGGGACAGGTCTGGCCTCCAGCCAGCTTGGGTGAACGCTTGCAAATGTGTCTTTTCAGGCTCCGTTTTCTGTCTGTTCCTCCTCCGGTGTCCTCACCAGGTTCTCGTAATGCAGCAAGCCTGCAGACATCCAGAGAAGTTTGAAGGTTGCAGCAAAGCTTAAGTTGTTACGTAACTGATGCCTGCAGATAACCAGCTCTTCCCGCCGTTAGGCTAGAGCGGTGGGGGGAGAGAGTGGACCGGAGGCTTAAAAGACATCAAACAGATGCTAATAAATACAGATGTATCTCTCCACCCACCCCCACCCACCCTTTGGTCTTCTCAAAAGAGGATCGGTTTGGGATTCAAAAAGGAAGACAGGAGGTTGTGGGTTCACACCGCTGACTCAAAACGTGCGCTCCTCTTGCCCGCCGTGCATTTCCCCAAACCAGAGTCATTTCAGTTTGCTTCATTCCCCGTGGAAAGTATGCTGCTTTTTACTGCAGTGGAAACTTCTGCATCAGCTGAATAAGAGAAAAACTGCCCCGTGAAGCTAAGGAGAAGAAAAACTGCAAAGAAGGGTTATATGGGAAAACAAGGCAAGGGCCTCGTCATTTGCCAACAGCTCGGGGTGTGTGTGACATTTTGAAGACTGCACTCCAAAATATGTTCATGCTAGCTAGTAGGTTTGGGGTGGCACCATCCCAAAAAGTCAGTTTCTGAGTTAAAAACATAAGAAGAGCCCTGCTGGATCAGGCCAAAGGCCCATCTAGTCCCAGCTTCCTGTGTCTCACAGTGGCCCCACCAGATGTGTCTGGGAGCGCACAAGACTAGATATCTGTCTCCTGATACCACTCCCCTGCATCGGGCCCTTGAAATACCCTGGTTTTAAGCATGGAGGTTACACATCTCCATCATGGTTTGTAACCATGGTTTTGTTATTATTGCTATTCCTGTAAACCACCCAGAGTTCTTCTGGAAGATGGGCAGTAAATAAATAAATAAATAAATAAATAAATAAATAAATAAACCTGTGATGCACTTTTCCTCCAGGAATCTGTCCAATCGCCTTTTGAAGGCATCCAGGCCAAATGCCATCACCATCTCCTGTGGCAGGGAGTTCCACAGACTAACAATGCGCTGGGTGAAAAAATATTTTCTTTTGCCTGTTCTTACTCTCCCAGCCCTCAGTTTGAGTGGATGTCCCCTAGTTCTGGTATTTTGTGAGAGGGAGAAGAGCGTTCTGCAGTTGCTTGTGTTTCTTCACTGCAACTAAAAAAAGGATGGTTTTCTCTCCCAGCAGAGAACGTGTGTGTTTTCTCCAGGCTTTTAAAATGTAAATCGCGTTAGTTGAAAAATCCTGTTCCGTTTTAATCTCCACAGTGCACTGACAAATTCCTTTTACCCTCCGCGACTGATTTCAGATTCTTCTTGTAGAGCCGAAGGTCAGAGTAGTTAATTTTTGAACAGAGCTAATTCACATTTCTGCATCAAGTGCAGGCCTAGTGTAGAGAGATAATTGGTGTCATCACCAACGAACAATTCAAAGGATAATAAAGAAAAGAAAGGAAAAAAATAAAGTGCTATTATTTGATGTCATAAAAGATATTGGTGTCTAGTCATTCATTGTAGTTTCTACCTGAAATAGAACAAATACAGTAATTGAGAAGTAAGAACCTGAAGGCGATACGGAGAGGAGGTCCCTTGTATAGAGGCATTTGTTGTGATTATATGCTGTCAAGTTGGAATTAGCCTACAGGGACCCAATTGGGCCTTACATGGTGATTTTTCCAGTGCCACCCCTTCTCTGCAGTATGTTTCCACATCCAAATGGGGTTCGGAATCCAAATTCCTATTCCTGTCACTCTTTCCACTACAACCACACTGGGTACTCAAAGTTGTCATTGTTCTTGTAACATGCCATTAAGTCATGACAGATTACGGTGACCATAGTTGGCGTTCCAAGATAAGAGAGGTATTTATGGAGTGGCTGAGTGAGTTCCATACCCTCAGTGAGTTTCTGTGGCTGAGAAGGGGTTTGAACTTATTCCCCCCCCCCCTGCCGCCCCCTGCTATGTTCACGACGCCACATGGGGTGACTGGGTACTTCTTACGACATGTATTTTGCCTGTGTTGCCTTAGCAAGAAGCATAGGACGGAATAGTACAAAACCACCCAGAACAGCGCATTGCAGTAAAAAGTGTTCTGCTTATATACTGCCCCATAGTGCTTAAAGCGCTCTCTGAGCAGCTTCCAATGTAATGATGCGGGTTACACATTGCCCGCCCACTCCCACCCCCCAGCAAGCTGGGTACTCATTTTACCAACCTCAAGAGGATGGAAGGCTGAGTGAACCTTGAGCCAGCTCCCTGGGATTGAACCCCAGGCCGTGAGCACAGTTTTAGCTGCAGTTCAGCTATTCAACCACTGTGCCACAAGTTTTCTAAAGTGGCAGTAAGTAAGTAAGTAAGTAAGTAAGTAAGTAAGTAAGTAAGTAAGTAAGTAAGTAAGTAAAGTGTCTACCAACTCAACAACATTTGCTTGGGTGACTTTTGAGGTGAATGATTACATGGGACACCTGTAGATCACACACACACACACACACACACACACACACACACACACACACACACACACACACACACACACACACACACACACACACACACACACACACACACACACACACACACACACACACACAAAGGGATGGGGATCAATTGAAAAACGAGTCATTTTTTTTCTAACCCATTTGTAATCAATGCATCAATTCACATTCATCATACATGAAGCCCCCCCCCCCCCACATATATGAATTGATGGATTTTTTAGCAATTTTTGACTTGTTAATTTCTCAGGCCATAAAATGTCACACACACACAAGAATCCAAGAGGGGCATAATAATTGTATTTTATTTGTTTATTAAAATACTTTTTCCTGCCCCATATCATGAATACCTCAGGGCAGCACAGAGAAATTAAAAAAATTAAAATAATTTAGAACAGTTTGTACCATGCACAGCCATTTTAAAATCATGTGCTTTAAAAATTCATCTGTCAAGCCAAAATTCTGAGATGCCCCCCCCACACTGCCAGTCTCCTCCACCAGCAAGTCTTGGATGGTTAGAATTGCTGCCCAGGACTAGATAGATTTGGGTTTGAATAACAGTCAAATGAATACATAAATGTTAGAATTGTTCCCCCATGACTAGATAGATTTGGGTTTGAATAAAAGTTAAATAAATAAATAAAACTGCCCAGAGCCACAAAGGGCACCACTTAAGCCAGTCAGGACCCGCTCCCTCTCTCAGCCATGTCATCACAGGGATAGCACGAGGTTATGTTGGGGCAGGGAATTACGTAGGCCGTTTCGAGCCACTTGGGAGAAAGATGGGTGTGCATTTCATAAATAAATGAATACAGTCTTGTGAGGGCTTTGAAACCTTATTTTCGGTGTTGGCTGAAAGATTCTGGGAGTCGCAATTTAAAAAAATTTCAATATTCTGGCATTTAATTGGCCCACATGCTTGGAGTTGGGGCTTGATCCTTACAGGCATGTTGATTGTTTTTTTTTTTTTTCACTTTCAGATTTTGGAATGGGAAGACCAGCAGCTGAATCAATTTGTCAACTTCAACAACTGCAAGATCGATCCCGCCCCCTTCCAGCTCGTAGAACGCACTTCTTTGCACAAGGTGAGTGTGTGTGTGTGTGTGTGTGTGTGTGTGTGTGTGTGTGTGTGTACAAGGGTGAAGGTATGTGTGTCCTTGTGGGGAGACTAAATAGGTCAGATTAGTACCATGGATTTTTTAGTCCCACATTCATGCAGCGTTTACTCTGCAGAATTCCATGCCCTATAAATACCTTAGCTTTCCTCTTCTTTTGAAAGCAAGTTTCTAGCTCTCATGGAAGTGAAGGACATCAATCACTATGCCAGCTACATCTGGCAAAGTCACAGAAGTCCAGGAAACTTGGTCCAATGTTTTTTCAGAAGCAAGGGGAAAAAATCTCAGGCTCCCCACAGCTGCAGGCTTTCCCACCCCCACCCCCTGCCAACAGTTGCAGAATATCTGCAAAGCCTTTCATTTGTCTGTTGGGTACTAGAGGGGTGCAGATTTGTGTGCTTGGACTATCGCTCCTGGAATTCCTCAGCCAACTCTAAGACTTCTTGTCAAAAGTTTATAAAACCCCACAGTCCCGAAGGCCCAATCGGCGGCTACGGTGCCTTGTTTTTAAGTAGAGAACATACATGGTTCAGAATGCAGCTGGTGCCAGGTTCAAGAGGCAATATTTGAGGCAAAGGTAGGATGGGAGCAGTGGGGAGGGGAGGAGGTAAATTTGTTACAGCAGGTGCTCCTCTTGACTGCCCCCCCCAGTCAGCCACCCATACCCCTCTGCAAGCATGTCCAAACTTCGGCCCTCCAGATGTTTTGGACCACAACTCCCAGTCAATTGTCATTGGCAGTCTAAGGTTAGAATTCTGGGAGTTGTGGTCCCAAAACATCAGGAGGGCCAAAGTTTGGACATGTCTCTAGAAGGTGGATCTATGGCAACAAATGTGTTGTTTGCTTCTGCCAGGAGCAGGTCTTTTACAAAGCCAATGCCTCTCAATTGCCCCTTCAAGACCAAGCGATGTTCAAACACTTTGCATTACCACAGGGAGAGTGTACAACAATACACTGGAAATTTCCTTTTCCTCCATAACTGCTATGACAGTGGTTCCCAAACCGCAAGCTGCAAACCCATTTGGGGCGCCACAGAATCCTCAGAAATATCACTCAGGCCGGGCTTCTCCCCCTCCCATCTCCCCTCTCACCCAAAATAGTCTATTGGGGGAGGCGTGGCCAGTGGCCAGGAAGGCAAGGGAGCCGCAAGTCGAAAAATTTGGGGGACCACAGTGCTATGAGATTGGGAGAGAACAGAAAAAAACCCGAGCGGGTGGTGGACGCTGATGCCACGTTCCTGGTGGTCAGAAGCGGCAGAAATTCCACCCTGCAAGCCCTGGTTCCACTACACCGCTTCACGAGAAGACCTTGATTCAGGAACAGTGAGCCCCGTTTGACTCCATTTGGAGACTTCAGCGGGTACAGAATGCAGCTGCCAGACTGGTGGTAGGTGTGTGTCGATATGATCGTATCACCCCAGTTCCGGCTCGACTGCACTGGTTGCCCATTGTGCTCCGGATAAGGTTCCAGGCCCTGGTTTTGGTTTACAAAACCCTCCACGGCCTGGGACCTGAATACCTGTCAGAGCGTATCTTCCAAAGATCAACTGAGGCCCGGCCCAATAGAATGTCGCAAGCGCTCTCACTCCGAAGGAGGCGGGGAAATCGGCAACTCGTAACCACGCCTTCTCAGTGGCCAGCCCCTCGCTCTGGAAGCATTTTCCAAGTGAGCTGCGCCTTGCACAGTCCCTGCCCGCCTTTTAAAAAGCACTCAAAACCTTGCTTTTTAGAGAGACATTTGGTGACCTTTAACCTTTTTTTTCTCTCCTTCAGAGCCACCGTCTTGCCGATGTTTCTTTCGACTATTTTGTCGGGGGGTTTTTTTTTTGTGTGTGTGTGTGTGTGTGTGCGTCTCAATTGTTCTATTGATTTTATATTGTTTTGCCTTAGGGCGTTTATACACGACCCCTAAGCTCCGCCGCAAATGGCTGCAAGGTCCGGACCTTAAAAATGTTTACCCACCAGCTCCGGACTTTGCAGACAATTAAGTGCGACCCCGCCCACTTTAGCAAGACCAAACAGCAGTTTTCTTGTACCTGGTCTTTGATGGTGACAAATATTTGATCTGGTGTAAGGATAGTGAGTGCGGGGCTCTCCTGGCTTCTGTTTGTTCTTTTTTTGCGCCCCGCCCCTTTAAGAGATCTGAATGCTGCCAGGAACAAAACGGAGGTAAACCGGCAGTCTTTTCTTTCTCTTTTTCTCCCTCCCTCAGGCAGCCAGCAACCAGGAAGTGCGGAGGGGGGTGGGGACAGAGGAAGAGCGACGAACCCCTAAGATCTCTGGTCCGAATTTAAGTGGCCAGCGGATCTTAGGGGTCGTGTAAAAAGGCCCTTAGTCTCTTTTGTAAACCGCCCAGAGTTCTCCTGGGAAGACGGTTGGTATATAATAAATAAATAAATAAATAAATAAATAAATAAATAAATAAATAAAGCCAAGAAGAGTTGGAAGTTTGAGTTTGCCACAAATCCTTGTTTTGTTTGCATCAGACACACACCATATTTTCCCTTCTGGGTGTGGACCACGCCTACGTGACCAGCATCGGACGCCTTATTGGCATGGTGTCCCTCAAGGAGGTAAGGAAGAAATCTCGCGTGCCCCCCCCATAGCTTCCTGCTTTCTTTCTTCTTCTTTTTTCTCATGCCAAATGTTGCAAAATACATGCAAAAGCCTTGCATTTGTCTGATGAGCACCTCCCTCTCAGCCTTTAGTCGATTCAATTAGGGTTTTAATTATGCAGGCTACAAATAGTTTTAGTCCACCTTTTTCCTTGGAAAGGACCCAGGGCAGCTTCCAACACTGAAGGACAAAAAGCAAAAGCAAAAGCAAAAAAAAAAAAGTGTTCTGCTTATATACCGCCCCATACCACTACAAGTAGACTCTGGGCGGTTTACAGTTTTGAATTACAGTATGCAGGCTACACATTGCACGCACGCACACCCGCAAGCTGGGTACTCATCTTACCGGCCTCGGATGGATGGAAGGCTGAGTGAACCTTGAGCCTGCTACCGGGGATTGAACCCCGGGTCGTGAGCACAGCTTTACCTGCAGTACAGGCATTTAACCACCGAGCCACGAGGCTCCTCACAAGTGAAGACAACTAGACAACTAGAGTGAACTGTCCTAGGCAACTGAGACAAAGCAAGCCAGGCTGCCATCATTGAGAATGAAAGGATGGGGGAGCTTATTTTTTTCTAGGGATGTGCCAGTTTAAGCTCAAGGCCTAATACCTTGGGGATAGAGGCGGGCACGAACAATGATGTGCAATGGTTATTCACAAGATTAAAGGCAACATTTCAAGAACAATGACTGTGAAGAAGCATCTTATTTATTTATTTATTTATTTATTTATTTATTTATTTATTTATTTATTTATATACCACCCGTCTTCCAAAGGAATTCCGGGCGGTTCACAACAGTAAATCTTTGTAATGTTTGTTGGGATATACATATTATATGTAATGGGATATACAGTACATGAAGTCATGAAGAGTCGGCCAGGACTGGAGCCACACAACATACAACACACTTCATGCCAAATATAAATATGTTACGTTAAAATATGAAAGTTAGTCTTCAAGGTGCCACATGTTTTTTTTATGTCATCAAAAAGGCAATATTAATTGGACGAATAAGGACAATCTGATGAATTACTGTAATGGTGGGTTAGATAAAGAGAGGATGGTAAGCTCCAACTTATGTATTAACTTGTACTTAACCCAATTGCTTCCACTCAACCACCCCTTATGTCCCCTTTGTATTAGAGATGGGCACGACTCAAAAAAATGGTGTTTCGTTTGTCGTTTGGTCGTTTAGGGGTCCGTTTCGGTTCGTTTTCGTGACGTTTTTTTGCAAAAAATTTCGTTTTCATTTCGTTAGGTAACGAAATGAAAAAACGAAAATGAAAAATTGCTGTTTCGTTAGCATTCTTTTTAGTTCAATGCATCTGCTGCAACAAAAACGAAAAACACGGCAAATTTGGTTGTTTCGTTTTCGTTTTGTTTTTTTTAAAAAATTCGTTTCGTTTTCATTGCGTAATGAAACGAGAGAACGAAAACGAAAAATCGCTCGTTTCGTGCCCATCTCTACTTTGTATATGAGAAAATAAAATTAAATTAAATTAAAAAACAAAAAGGCAATATTAATGCTGAGAACAATAAGTAAACAAATAAAGCGGGGTGGGGTGGGGTTTGGGGAAAAAGTGCTAGCTAAAAAAGCAGAATCTCTTTCTCTCCTCTTCTCCCCTTCCTCCAGTTGCGGAAAGCCATCGAGGGCTCAGTGACCGCCAAAGGGGTCAAGGTCCGGCCTCCCTTGGCCAGCTTCCGCGAAAGCACCACCAGCAGCAGCGAGACGGAAGCCACGGAGATCCACCAACTGTGGGACCGGCGGCACCGGCACTCCATCCCGCGCGAGTCCAGCCCTTCCGAGAGCGACGACAAGTTCCAGTGACGTCCGAGGTCCTCCCGCTGACCAGCCGACCGGACCAGAGGGCGTTTGCTCTGCCCCCATCTGATTTGTTCCCGGGGGAACCCTCCTGGAGTGGCCTCCTGGCCGCCCAGGCCACCGACTCGTGGATGGCCGCCCAGCCAGAAATGGGAGCAGCTTCAAGGCTCAGAAGAACTGGGGGCAGGACCACTCCCCAGTCTAAAACCGCAGGTGTGCCTGCCATGGTGTAGAAGGGGCCGAGCAGATGAGGTACAAAAGGCGTCCACCTGACGACTGCTGACGTCCTGGTTGGTCATCAACTTCCGGGAACAAAGGCGCACAACCCTCCCGCATCCTTGATGCCAAAGCCACCCGGTTTCTCAAAGCTAGGATCAGGTTTCCCCAGCAGGCTCTCAAATCCTGTTCGACATCACGGGATTTGCTCAGTGCTACCCCGGGCCGGGCCCTCCTTCCCCAACAATGGAGGCCCACTGGAGAAGGCCAAGCCATCTGGATGAGAAGGAAGCAATAAAATGGCTTCTCTCTTTTCCTAAATCAAAAAGTCTCTTCTAGTCACCTCTGCTTCCCCTTCAGGTTGTTTCTATTTGAGGGGTTGGGGGCTGGCATGCACGCGCGCACGCGCGCGCGCACACACACACACACACACACACACACACACAGAGGGCGCTTTTACACGACCCCTAAGATCTGCTGGCCTCTTAAATTCGGACCAGAGATCTTAGGGGTTCGTCGCTCTTCCTGCTTCCCCACCCCTCCGCACTTCCTGGCTGCTGGCTGCGTGAGGGGAGGGAGAAGAAGAGAAAGAAAAGCATGCCGCTCACCTCGTTCTGCCTCTCGTCTCTGTAAAAGTAGCTCTTAAAGGGGCGGGAGCCAAAAACAACAACAAACAGAAGCGAGGAGAGCCCCGCACTCACTATCTTTACACCGCATCAAGGAATTTTCAGGATGGAAGAGCAGGTACTTGAAAGGTGCGCTGGGACGCGCTAAAGTGGGCATGCTCGCACCTAATTTCCTCTAAACTCCGGAGCTGGTGGGGAAACATTTTTAAGCTCCGGAGCTGGGAGCCATTTGCCCCGGAGTTTAGGGGTCGTGTATAAACGCCCAGAGAGAGAGAGAGTCTGGCCCGGAACTCAGCACCATCACCCTCGCTGTGGGGCTGTCATTTGTCATGGTTGGGGGGGGGGGTAGGGGGCAACTCCCAGAACTGTCCTACCCAAACAGGACCTTTCTGGGTTACACACCAGGCCGCATTTCTAGCTCAGCATTCTCCAAGCTGGGGCACTCCAGATGCCACGGACTACCAACTTTCATCACCTCAGTTGGCACAGCCCTTGGGAGGCTCGCCGTCCAGTGTGTGGAAAAGGCTTCAGGTTAGGGAACACTGCCTTCAGGACCAGGCCTGGCTCGTACTTGCGTGGGTGACCACCAGGGAATACCAAGCGCTGTAGGTGCCTGGAGTAGGAACTGGCACGTCACTCCAGTATTCCTGCCAAGAAAAATCCATGGATATGGGGTCACGAAGAGTCGGTCACGACCGTAATGGCACAGCAACAGCCCTGGTCTCTGGTCTTTCCGGTCCCCATCGCTCTCTCCTTTCCATATGTGTGATCCATTTGCGTTCTGCCTAATTTAGGGGACAAACTGCTTGATAACAGATAGGCCAGTGGTTCTCAACCTTCCTAATGCTGCGACCCTTTAATGCAGCTCCGCATGTTGTGGTGACCCCTTGCCCTGCTTGGAAGAGGCCACAAGCCCCCTTTGGCAAGCCACTGGCACAGGTGCCATAGAAAACCCTCAGCCAATCACAGCCTCTGGTGCCATTGACTGACATCCCCTCCAACCTATCAAGCTGTAACTCACTCTTTCCTCCCCTCCCGCCTCCCCCCCCTCCTCCAGACCCAAGCCGTTTTGTGCCTTTTTCTTCACTGGCTCATGGCGGCCCCTGTGAAATGGCCGTTCAACCCCCAAAGGGGTCCCGACCCCCAGGTTGAGAACCACTAAGATTGGCCTTCTCCTCTCTCTTCTCCCTCCTCCCTTTGATTAATTACGTTCTGTGGAGACAGAATAAGGCAAACACTGGATCTCTCGTGCTGCTGAGCCCCGTGGACCCCCCACTCCCCGTTCCTGTTTCCCAAAAGGATGGTGCCCTAACCCTCCTCTCTCTGTGGTGTCCACCTCCTTGAATCCAGGGGTGGAGAGAGGAATGTGTGTGTGAGAGAGAGAGACCTAAGATGTAAATAAAGATTTTTTTATATTAATTTAATTTAAAAAGAGAGATTAAAAATAGAGTTCTAAAGGAAACCAGCTCTTTAAGTGTTTGGTGTCCAGCTAAATCACACGGTACTAGTAGGAACTTGTGCTGTTTTTGCATGGGGCCAAACTGCCCTGGAAGGCCGGCAGGGGGTGGAGACACATTGAGGGAGCAGGGAAAGCTGAAGGCTAAGGAATGGGTAGTATTCCATAGGCACTCATTTAAAATAAGTTATGTGTTTATAGCAGGTGGTGCTAGTTTTTTATATGGATGGTGAAGAGTACAGCCCATGGGCCATGGGTGATGGTCATTTCCCTGTTCCCCAGCACGACTGGTTATCCGTCTGTGCAAAGCTTGGAAGAAATCAGTTGGAAACAACTACTTGAAAATACAGTAGGACCCTCCTTATCCACTGAATCACTTACCCACAGTCTGAAAATAATAATAATAATAAAAATTAAAAATTCAGAAAAAGTATTTTCACATGTATTGCCAGAACCAGCCACTAGAGGTCACAAGAGATCTTGCAATGAATACAGTACTGTACTTGTTAGTGAAGAGTTGCATCACCTCTGGTGCCTTCTACTGGCCAGTTTTGGTAATGCAAGTGAAAAAAAAATTTCTATATTGTTTGGTTGTTTGTTTATTCATTCATTTATTCTTCATGGTCCTCTGTGATTGCACACATTGGGTTAATGTGTGCTCACACCGTAATATGCCATGATTTTCAGTACAGTAGTATCTTGATTTACGAGCATAATCTGTTCTGGAAACATGCTCGTAAACCAAAATACTTGTATATCAAAGCCAAATTTCTTTTCCAAGGAGAAAGGCGAGGTAAAAATACTCTAAAATAAATAATAAATTTCCCCATAGGAAATAATGGAAATTTGCCTGGTTCGTTCTGGGCCCCCCGTTTCCATTATTTCCTATGGGGAAATTGGCTTTTTGGCCGGGAGCCACGGTGAAAGGCTGCCGGCCATGGTGGCGAGGGGCCCCAGCCAGGGCCTCAGCAGTGGCAGGGTGCCAAGGGTCCCAATCCTCCCTCCCTCCCTCCCTCACAGTTTGGATCACCTCTTCCTCCTCTGCCACCACTGCCATCTTGGAGCCTGCCAGGCAATGTCCGGAAGCCGTCCCAAGATGGCGGCAGGGATAGTGAGGAAGAGGTGAGCCAAGCCATGAAGGGCAGAGGGACGCCCTTGGCCCGTGCTGCCGTCAACCCCTTGCCACATTTTTTTAAAGCTTTTAAAATTTATTTTGCCCTCCAGGTGGCAAGGGAAGCCGATTTTGCCATTGGTTGGAAAGTTTGGGTCTCCACATTGTTTATCATTAGAGGGTGAAAATACCATTTTTGATAAAAGCATTCCCCCCCACCCCAAAGAAAAATATTTTGTCAGGGTGGGGGGGGGTCTGGGAGAGGAGGTGACACTATAGAAATGTTCCAGGGCAGTTTTCTTACAATGAAAAAAGGAACAACTGAAAATGGACTTTTTTTTTGCGGGGAGGGAATGTTGTGCAATGCTTTTCTCGGTCCTGTTGCATGGCGTGGAATCAAGGATGCCCAACGGCAGCTACTGTAAAAAAAAAAGAGAGAGAGAGAGAGACGCATCAGAGAGGGGCTTTTTTCAGATAATGCTTTGAATCCGGAGGGTGATCAGCAAAAATGTACGAAGACAAAGGTGTAAAGACTGCTGAGTTCTAAAACACCTAAGACCTCCAAAAAGACATAGTGGAACTGGAAAAGGTGCAGAAGAGAGCGACTAAAATGATTACTGGGCTGGGGCACCTCCCTTATAAGGAAAAGCTAAAACATTTGGGGCTCTTTAGTCTGGAAAAAAGGCGCCTGAGGGAGGGGAATATGATTGAGACATACAAAATAATGCAGGGCATGAATAAAGTGGATAGAGGGACGCTCTTCTCCCTCTCACAGAATACCAGAACTTGGCGTTGAGTCGAGACATCCACTCAAACTGAGGGCTGGGAGAGTAAGAACAGACAAAAGAAAATATTTTTTTCACCCAGTGCGTTGTTAGTCTGTGGAACTCCCTGCTACAGGAGGTGGTGTTGGCATCTGGCCTGGATGCCTTCAAAAGGGGATTGGACAGATTCCGGGAGGAGAAATCTATCACAGGTTACAAACCATGATGGACATGTGTGATCTCCAGTCTTAAAACCGGGGTACTTCAAGGGCCAGATGCAGGGGAGTGGTATCAGGAGACAGAAATCTAGTCTGGTGCGCTCCCAGATGCATCTGGTGGGGCCACTGTGAGATCCAGGAAGCTGGACTAGATGGGCCTTGGGCCTGATCCAGCATGGCTCCTCTTATGTTCCTATGTCAGATGCAGAACGCTTCATTGCCGTACTGACGGATGGACCATGGAGATGAATTTGAGAGGTTGGCAGCTGAAGCCCCTCACTCACTAAACTTCCAAGGACCAAACAGGCCCTAAGCCTGGCTGGACTGAGACACCCTTTCCAAAGGCCACCAGAGCTAGCCATGGTTTCTTTGGTATGCTTGCCTTCCTGCCTGCATTCATTCACTCATTTATGTATTTGTTCATTTATTTAAAATAAGCCTGGGCACGGGTCTCCCAGCGTGACTCAGGGCTTGGTACTGATGACTCCTGACTCACTCCCACAGCTATAAATGGGCTAGCTAGAACATTAGGAAAAAATCAGCCAATTGCCTTTGGGAGTAGATGCAAGGGTCAACAGGGACACCCTGTCTTTATCATTGCCCTTGAACTTTTCCCCTCTCTTTGGAGAGAGCGGAGTGAACTACAAAGCCCGTCCTCCCCAAACTGGCATCTGCTTTCAGCCATCCGTCATAGCGGCTAGACTGGTTGGTTTGTGACTTGAGAAATCCAGTTCCTTTTTCTTTTTTCTCTCCTGAGACATGACATTCAGATGGACAAATCTTGCTCTTTCCGAAAGATCTACCTCACGGGATTGTTGTGTGAATAAATAGCCGAGGGATTGGGGAACAGCCACGTGGATCACGCCTGAGCTTATTGTAATCAAGGTTGGATGGAAACCCGTCAAGTTCAGCTGCAAAATCCAGGCAACCTAAGGACATGACATGGAGAAAGGGAGGGGGGTCTCTATCTTCTGGCTTTGCCTCAGGCAGCGGAATTGCTTGGGCTCTCCCCAGTGTCTTTGCATTTACAGTGGACCCTCGTATAACAAACGGTATGTATAACATAAAACCTGTACAACATAAAGCATTCCAGAGATAGGACATTTGCTTAACAGAATTGCGTATGGGGTGAATCATCTTGTCATCTCGTCACTGACACAGACGGTGAACTTCTGCCCCGGGCTCTCGCTGGTCCCGTTAACCTGACACAGCAGCGTTCTCCGTGTGGTCGACTCAGCAGGCCAGCTAGCCGACCTGCTGGGAGCCCTGCGACCTTCGGACTCAACGCATGTGACTTGAGATGCCAGCCGGTGCCCACACTGGCTGCTGCTCTGGTCCCAGCTCTGCCCAGAGAGGGACTTCGGCCTGACTTTGCCATGTAGGGTGCCAAAAGGGTGCAGGAAAAGAGGAGGAGGAGTTGGAGAGAAAGCTGGTCACAGTGTCCCTTGGAGCTTTGGGGAGAGCATGCACTGTCAAATGCATACCCAGCTGTGGTTGGCACAGGGGCTCGGGATGTGTTCAGTTGGGCTACCATCCGCCAAACCTTGGGGGCTGGGTGATGAGGACAAGCAGGCACTGCCTTCCACCACCTGGTATGTAGGAAGACTGGCAGAGGTCCTGTTTCTCAACTCGGCAAAAGAATCCAGCAGGATAGGACGGGGGCCTCCCAAAGGATCCAGGCCAGCTGCCAAGCTGGGCAGAGCAAGGGGTCCCTTCTTTCCTCCCTCCCTCCCTTCTTCACCTCATAATTTCTGAAACACACCTGCTTCCTTCCTTCCTTCCTTCCTTCCTTCCTTCCTCACCTCATAATTTCTGAAACACACCTCCTTCCTTCCTTCCTTCCTTCCTTCCCTTCCTTCCTTCCTCACCTCATACTTTCTGAAACACACGTGCTTCCTTCCTTCCTTCCTTCCTTCCTTCCTTCCTTCCTTCCTTCCTTCCTTCCTTCCTTCTTTCTTTCTTTCTTTCTTTCTTTCTTTCTTTCTTTCTTTCTTTCTTCACCTCATAATTTCTGAAACACACTTCCTTCCTTCCTTCCTTCCTTCCTTCCTTCCTTCCTTCCTTCCTTCCTCACCTCATAATTTCTGAAACACACCTGCTTCTCTTTTGTCCCATGGATGGGGAGGCAGCCATCAGAGGAAATAAGACGTTGATGCCACTGTCTTGTCTTTTATTCCTCCCTCTCCTCTACCCCTGCTATCAATGAAGGCCAGGGGACAAGGGCAGTGGCGTTGGTGTGTTTCTCTTCCCACCGTGGATGGCAGGAGACCTTATGGCACTTGCAAGCTGCATTGGGTCTCTTCTGAGGACAAAGGCAGGGTAAAAATAATAATCATGATTCCTGGTTCAATGTAAGAGACCCTTCTTTAGATCAGTTAGCTGGCACATGGAAAGGGCTTGTCTTGGAGATCCATTGCGAGGGAGGGGAAAGGGGGCAAAAGTCAGAATTATTTCGACCCAAGCTTGGCAGATACCCTGGACTACCAGAAGGACAAGCAAGTGGGTGCTAGATCAAATCAAGCCTGAACTGTCTCTGGAGGCAAAAACATTGAAAGCGTACTACTTTGGTCACATCTTGTGAAGGCACGATTCTCTGGAAAAGAGCACGAACCCCGGGAAAGGTGGAAGACAGCAGGAGAAGAGGAAGGCTAAATATGAGATGAATTGACACTTTGAACGAAGCAACAGGCTTCGGCTTGCAAGAGCTGAGCTGGGCAGTTGAGAAATGGCCACTGTGGAGATGGTTCATGAGTCGTCATGGGTTGCCATGGAGTCTGAGGCACCCTGATTGGCACATGGCATCAAAATGAGTGGACCTGGCTTCCTCTTCCATAAGTTACTCCACCCTCCACCATTGGTCAGATGGTGCAGTATAAAAACCAAATAAATAAATGAGAAGCACCAAGCACCTTGGTCCCAGCCTCCCCCGGCTGCTAGTCCTGTGAGTAAGAGGATGATGGAGGCCTAGTTCCCTGAACTCCTTGCCCTCTGAAGATGCCGGCCACAGAGTCTGGCCAAACACAGCCAAATTGCACCAAAACCTCACAACAGCTATCAGATCGTGGCCATGAAAGCCTTTGAGAATAAACATAAGAACATAAGAAGAGCCATGCTGGATCAGGCCAAAGGCCCATCTAGTCCAGCTTCCTGTATCTCACAGTGGCCCCAACAGATGTGTTTGGGAGCGCATAAGACTAGATATCTGTCTCATGATACCACTCCCCTGCATCTGGCCTTTGAAGGACCCCGGTTTTAAGCCTGGAGATGACACATCTCCATCATGGTTTGTAACCTGGGACGGACTTTTCCTCCAGGAATCTGTCCAATCCCCTTTTGAAAGCATCCAGGCCAGATGCCATGACCACATCCTGCGGCAGGGACTTCCACAGCCTAACAACATGCTGGGTGAAAAAAATATTTTCTTTTGTCTGTTCTTACTGTCCCAGTCCTTAATTAGATTGTATGTCCCCTAGTTCTGGTATTTTGTGAGAGGGAGAAGAGCACCCGTCTATCCACTTTACTCATGCCCTGCATTATATTGTACGTTTCAATCATATCCCCCCTCAGGCGCCTCTTTTCCAGACTAAAGAGCCCCAAATGTTTTAGCCATTCCTCATAAGGGAGGTCCCCCAGCCCAGTAATCGTTTTAGTTGCTCTCTTCTGTACCTTTTCCAATTCCACGATGTCTTTCTTGAGATGCGGTGACCAGAATTGTACACAGTATTTCCAGGTGCGGCCTTACTATCGTTTTGTACAATGGCATTATAATGTTGGCTGTTTGATTTTCAATCCCCTCTATTTTCAATACACCGGATGTCTGTGTTTCCTCAAGGGCCGCTGTTTTGCTTTGCTATGTAATTCAAGTGTTGGGACAGGATTCCCACCCGTTCAGAAGCCCCCACAGGCCTTAGGAGACAGATTCTGTGCTCAGGACCCAGCACCCTCCTGCTCAATGTGTGGATCAGGTCCCTGGGGTACCTTGATTCCTCCCTGGAAATGTGTGACCCAGCTGCATTTAAGAGGCATCTCAATCCCGAATCGTCCTCTCTCTTTCCAGCTTGGCATCCTTTCTGCCTTCTCCTTTTTGCCAAGACGCACCTCTGGGTCTGAGTTGCCCTTCCGGGAGATGCTGCGTGCAAAAATGCTGAGCTAGGCATCCTGCGGATGGGAACAGGGGGGTTGCGGCGGGGTGGGTGGGTGGAGGAGGACAGAAATTCAAGCTCGAAGAGGATCTTGCGATGTAATGAGCAGCTGGCATCTGCAGGGGCGAAGACGGAGGCAACCAGCCAGAATGAGTAGCAACTCCTCTGCTAAAATCACAAAGATCCTTGGGGGACATTTTTACCCCAAAGAGGGCTGATCGGTGGCAACGCACAGTAATGCATAACTGTACAATAAACTCACAGTAATGTGCAATAAGTGCACAATGGTGCAATAAATGCAATAAACACACAATGCACAAATGCTCGATAATGCAATCAAGGCAATAAATTCACCAGAATGCATAAATGCAATAAATGCACAGCAATCCGTAAATGGCTGCCTAGATGCCCTAAGCACATCCGATTTCGCCTGATTTCGGAAGCTAAGCAGGGTCGGCCCTGGTTAGTACTTGGATGGGAGACCACCAGGGAATACCAGGTGCTGTAGGCGCCTGGAGTAGGAATTGGCAAACCACTCCAGTATTCCTGCCAACAAAACTCCATGGGCATGGAGTCACGAAGGGTTGGACACGACTGTAACGACACACACACACACACAATGTGTAAATGTAATAAATGCACAATAATACATATATGAAAGAGATGTCATGCAAAAATACACAGAGGCATACTTCCAGCCTAGAAAAGTCGAGCCTAGAAAAGTCCCTTTTTAAAAAAAGACCAAAAAAAAAAGCTTATAATTCCCTTGACCGTGTTAGTTGTGGGATGCTGAGAGATGTTACTTGAGAACAGCAGCTTTTTCTAAGCTACGAGGATGCAGATAAAGATGGGATTAGGGCACAAAAATAAAAATATGGTTGAACCTATGGCAAAAGGACTGTTGCTTATTATGGGGTTTCTCTGATTTATTTCTAAACTGCTTTGCATCCCCCTCCTTTCTTAAATCCCAGAGTGGTTGACAATATTCCACTGTTCAGAAACAGAGACGTTCTTCTTTAATAGAAGCCAAGAAAGTACAAGAAAAACCAGGGATAAAAACGTTTTTAAAACGGGATAAAACCACGCAGTGATCAAACGTTTCATTATATTCCCTTCTACACGATTGTGAAGTAGTGTTTAATTTTGAACAAAGGCAAGCTTTTGGAGTGATTAATAATAATAATAATAATAATAATAATAATAATAATAATAATAATAATAATAATAATAATAATAAATAGCGTGCCGTCAAGTCAATTCTGACATACGGTGACCCTTTTCAAGGTTTCCCAGGAAGAGAATACACAGAATGGGTTTAAATCCTTCCTTTCTTCTGGGACTGGACAGCTTGCCCAGGGCTTCACAGGCTGGCGCTGCTCCCAGGAGGGACATGGAGGAATTGAACAGCCAGATACCCAAACCACTGAGCTATCCAGACAGCCATTTTTGAAGCGCAGAAGTAGGGAAATTTCTGGCGCTGAGGATTTCTTGGTGGGGGTGGTATCTTTTGTGTCACCCCGAGAATTTATGGGCTTTTGCTGAGAGAACAATGGAATCAGAGAACAGCGAGGTTGGGAGGGTTCCGTAAGACCATCCAGTCCAACCCCCTGCTCCATTCAGGAAAACAAATCCAAGGATATCTGCCATGTGATTGTCTACATTTCTCTTGAATGCCTCCGGTGTTGGTGCACTGGGCACCTCTCAAGGTCATTGGTTCTGTCGCTGTACTGCTCTAACAGTTAGGAACTTTTTCCCGGTGTGCAGCCGAAAGCTGGCTTCTCGTAACCTGAGGCCATTGCTGCATGTTGCTTATTATGGGGTTTCTCTGCCTTGCTTCCAAGCACTCCCATGTGTCCCATGGAGTTGAGACGTGATGGGACTAATACAGTATTGTTAAGACCCAAAATAGGGTTTTTTAAAATTATTTTCAGATGGGCTAGCCCCACTGAAGTCCGCTGAATCCCACAAGAAGCCAATAAAGATCCAACGCGAGAAATCCGAGGAATACTGATTTTATTTGGTACCAATAAAAACAGTAGGTGGACATCCGCCTTCCAACCGGGCTAAGATGTCGACCCCGCACATGCGATGGGTTCCAACTTTTATTGACTTTTCCCCCTTCCTTTCCCTGGGCGGCACCAATCCCAGAGATTGGTCAGGGGCAGTTCAAATGTCCCAATCAGAAGGGGTTGGGGGTTGGTTGGGGGCAGTCCTGGAATCAGAAGGGGTTGGGGGTTGGTTGGGGGCGGTCCTGGCTAGCCCCTGGTAGCAATCAGGGCTTATGCAAATACCAGACAGAATGTCTCAATGGAGGCCAGGAAGTGTGGCATTGTTCTTGGGTGTTGGTAAACTGGAAGTATCAGCTAGTCAATAGGAGGTGGCAGAAAGCAATTACCAACCTCAGGGGGGGGTAGGAGGGGTTGATGGGCCCATACACACACACAAACATTTAGGAGACACAATGGTTTTGATACATTGGGACACAAGTCATAATAGGATTATGTTCAGGCGTGCTGGAAAGATACAATGGTGTAAAGGCACAAGGATGTAAATTCTATAGGAGTGGTCTCATGGCTTCAGGGAGTGCAGATATGAAAATACAAGTCCTCTCCAGGTGTAAATGAAATAATGAAAAATGTCCTTGGGCGTTGATGACAATCTGGGTTGGCAGACAGGAATGTTGATTTTCTGAAGAGCAGCTACTGGGATACGTGTTGAAGATACCTGGTGATTATGGAGGTTTCCAGATGCCTCTGCCAGCCTGCGAAGTGGCCATTTTCTTCTTGGTGCCTGGCCTTCCTTCAGCCCCAGTTGATGAGAGATGGGGGTCAGGGGAGAGGGTACCTCAGGGTGGTGGGATGAGGGGAGGTTAAACAGGAGAAGAGAATAGAGAGGTGGAAGGAAGGAAAAAGCCTTTTGTATTTTTGGTTGGTGCCAGAGGTAGGCAAGAGGACCAATGTTTTAAGGGTGTTTCTTGGCCCAAAGGGTGAGATGGGTAGTCACTCCCCCCTTCAGCCTGAGTAGAGAATATAGAAATTGGTCTAAGACTTATTTTGCCCAGGCTGGGTCCCTGGCTGCAGTCCTTTTGGGGTTCTGCTTGGTGAGGAGGAGAGGGGGAAGGGAGAGGAAAGGGTTAATACGGAGGGGGCTCGCTTTCTGCCCATATCTCGGGAACGGCTGGGTATTTTTAAACGGGGTGAAAAGCAGCTTGCTTTTCTCAGTATGGGGACCAATTGGGCCGTATTGTTGACTTTCGGAACCGGTCCAAAGGTCCTAAAATTTTATCTCTTCACCGTGACTTCACAGTATACACTCAAGGCAACATGATGAATGACAAGTGGAACTTTTCAGTTTTATTTGATATCTGTGCGGTATGTAATGATGATTTGATAATTGAAATAAATAAATAATAAAAACAAAAAAGTTTTTCCTGATATTCATAGCCTAAATCTGGCTTCATATAACTTGAGCCCATTCCTACATGTCCCACTCTCAGGGATGACTGAGAACGGATCCTGCCCCTCCTCTGTAGAACAGACCTTCATATATTTGAAAAGTGTTATCCTATCTCCCCTCAGTCTTCTTTTCTCTTGGCCAATGGTGGAGAACCTTCAGCACTCCAGATGCTTTGGACCACAACTCCCACAGTCCTTTGTCACTGGCAATCTAGGCTTGGAATTCTGGGAGTTTGTGGTCCAAAACATCTGGAGTGCCAAAGGTTCGCCACCACTGCTCTAGGCTCAACTCATGGGAGCTTCTGGGAAAGGGAGGCAGGGTTCACATCCCTGGGCATCTACAGATCTTGATCTAGAATCTTGATCTAGGGCTCCTTGGTGCCTCTCAATGCTTCCCAACCTGGGGTGCCCAGATGTTCTTGGAGGACAGGCCCCAGAAATCCTGCCTAACACAGCTAAAGGTGAAGGCATCTGGGAGTTGTAGTCTGAGAACATCTAGTCACCCAAGGTTGGGACGCTTGGACCTTGGATGATAGTAATAAAGAGGAGTTGCTTCCTGTAATTGTGTGTCTATGACGAGCTACAGATGCAACAGTTCTCCTTGGGGGGGGGACCTCTGGCAGCTGATGGGGGAACACACTTCTAAACTGGTCCGTGCATTAGCCCACACCCTGCCCTGAAATGGCCATTCCAGGCCATTTAAAAACACACCATTGTTCCCCCTATTTCATGACACAGAGAGTGGAGAAAAGTTATTCCTGGGCTCGATGGGTTAAAAAAAAATCTCATGGTCAGCATGACAACTAGACCTTCCAGCTGGGAATTTTGGGGAGATGTTGTCCAAAACATTTCCAATGTGCAAAACATTTCCAAAGATGCAAAAGAGAGCGACTAAAATGATTACTGGGCTGGGGCACCTCCCTTATGAGGAAAGGCTAAAACATTTGGGGCTCTTTAGTCTGGAAAAAAGGCGCCTGAGGGGGGATATGATTGAGACGTACAGAATAATGCAGGGCATGAGTAAAGTGGATAGAGGGATGCTCTTCTCCCTCTCACAAAATACCAGAACTAGGGGACATCCACTCAAACTGAGGGCTGGGAAAGTAAGAACAAACAAAAGAAAATATTTTTTCACCCAGCACATTGTTAGTCTGTGGAACTCCCTGCCACGGGATGTGGTGATGGCATCTGGCCTGGTTGCCTTCAAAAGGGGAGTGGACAGATTCCTGGAGGAAAAGTCTATCACAGGTTACAAACCGTGATGGAGATGTGTCATCTCCAGGCTTAAAACCAGAATACTTCAAGAGCCAGATGCAGAGAGGGTGGTATCAGGAGACAGAGATCTTGTCTCGTGCGCTCCCGAATGCATCTGGTGGGGCCACTGTGAGATACAGGAAGCTGGACTAGATGGGCCTTTGGCCTGATTCAGCGTGGCTCTTCTTATGTTCTTATGTTCGTAGTCTGTGTCAGAGCCAGTGGTGCAGGAACCCTGTAAGCCTCGACAGAAGCAGGGAGGCATGGCAGACAACAGGTGAAGGGCAGTTATGTGGCGCATCTGAAGACCCTGGAAGAGCCATATACAGGCTTCCAGTGCTGCTCTCCTTTGCTTCAGTGACACGAGTCCTGGTGATTCTTGTGTATGGGCTCTAAGCCCTTCTGTTCCTGAAAGCCTAGTTCCTACCTTGGTCCTTGTTTGTCCCTGCCTTGCTTCCAAGACTCCTGTGTGTTCCTGAAGGTTCCTGCCTTGCTTCCAAGCACTCCCATGTGTCCCATACATTCCTGTCTTACTCCTAGTTTGTTCTTGCCTTACTCTGGAGGAGTCCTGCCTGCTCCAGTGGCCCTTGCAAATGTTCTTGGGGCCTGCAGCGCCTCCCAGCTGAAAGGTGCTAGTGCCTCTGTGTTGTTATTATTTTTTCATTTCCCCCTGCCAGGAAACTGGCTGACCCACAGCAATCAGATATGCACCTTTCCTGCAGGTTCAGAAATTACAGCCCAAACGGTGTTTGGTGCCCTACCTTTTTCCAGGTGAGGTGGCATCCACTCAGAGCAGCCGGAAGGACGCAGCGCGGGCCGGACCAGCTGGCCCGTGGCTGGGCGCGGCCGGAGGGACATGGCACAGGCCGGATCGGCTGGCCCACAGCCAGGCGCTGCCGGACGGACACAGGATTTTAAAAAAAAACATTTTTGTTTCAGCCCGGGAAACTGGCTGGCCCGCGGCCATTTTCTTTTCTTTTTTCTTTTTACATCTGAGAAGTGCTGGCTTGGGTCAGCACTTCCCAGCTGAGAGGCACTTAGTGCCCCTGTTGTTGTTGTTTTATTTCCCTCCTGGCCTGGCTCAGGAGGAGGACTAGGTAAGTGAGTGACACCAAACAAAAAATGAAACAGAATGAAACGGAACCCATTTCGTTTCGTTTTTCTTTGATGGGCCCCTTCCTTATTTGTTTCGTTCCCTAACAAAATGAATAACAAATAACAAAACGAATTAAAATTTCATTTTGTGCCCATCTCTAACACAGAATGAACCAGCTCAGGTGCTAAGGTCATTAGGAGAGGCCTTCCTCTCCATCCCACCACCTTCACAGTTGCGTCTCAGAAGAACCCATGAAAGGACTTCTCAGCTGCTGCACCCAGACTTTGGAACTCCCTCCTGCTGGAGGCCAGGACTTTCCCGTCTCTGCTATCTTTCCAGAAGCAGGCAAAGACCGTCCTCTTCAGGCAAGCTTTTCCGGAATGAGGGACTTCCTGCTATGTATCTTTATATGGATTACCATACACAATTACATTGACTGATTTAATAAGAACAGCAGTGTTTTCCATGGTACTTTCCACCCCTCAGAATGGAATTTCTTTTCTTTTTGCATGCTCTTTGTAGCTCTACTGTTAACCTTTTAATGTGCTAAGATGCCTCTTTTAATTCCCTCTTCTTAATCTGAATATGTCTTAAATCAGGCGTGTCCAAACTTTGGCCCTCCTGATGTTTTGGACCGCAACGCCCAGAATTCTAAGCTTAGATTGCCAATGCCAAAGGACTGTGGGAGTTGTGGTCCAAAACATCTGGAGGGCTGAGGTTTGGACATGCCTATCTTAAATGTTCCAGGCTGTATATTGACCCTCATTATTGTAAGGCACCTTTGGTCCTTTTCCAAGGAGAAAGGTGGGGTAAAAATATTCTAAGTAAATAAATAAACAAACATGAAATGGATCTACACCAGAATGGAAGCCATCAGTTTGAATTTTTAATAGCTGTGGAAGATAGGGGGTTGTGGCGGTGGTTAATTCACAACATTGCCATAAGTTGGATGTGGCTTGATTGCACATAACAACCACAGCGTCACGATGAAACATAAGAACCAATGTCCGCTGACTGGCTTGGCGTGAACCAAGTGGGTGGCTTTACAAGTCTATCAATAAAGGAATAAAAAGAAAATCCTGAATGCCACCAAAAACTGCTAGATAGCTCAGTCGTTAAGGTCTCCAGCTGCAGAGACAGAGGTTGGAAGTTTGATTCCCCACGGTGCATCCTTGTCAGGGGCTGGTCTAGATGACCCATAGGGTCCCTTCCAGATCTAAGATGATGATGTTGAAGATTGGGGGGGGGAAGCCACAGTGTTTTTCCAAAGGACATGTCCTGAGCTCCTGTTGTCTTTGTGTTTCTAGAGAAGGGGGACCAGAGTGTCCTTCCCAGTGGGTTCTGTGATTCTGCATCATTCTCTGATATATCAAGCCCCTTAATCTCGAGGGAGAGCTTTATTACAGAGCCCAGAGACGTGTTTATTGGGCTTCCAAGCTGCCCCCATCGCCTTTAGGTTTAATATAGATCAGTCTAGAAGAGCTGCCTAGATGCCCTCAGCACATCTGATCTTGCCTGCTTTTGGAAGCTAAGCAGGGTCGGCCCTGGTTAGCCACCAGGGAAACTCCATGCGACGTGGACTGGCAAAAACACTCCAGTCACGAAAAATGGAGTCAGTCACACAAGAGTCAGTCACAATACCACACACACACACACACACACACACACACACACACACACAGCCTGATGAAAAGAAGTTCTGGACTACTCAAAATCTGTCCTTTTCTGTTTGTTTAATTTCATCGTATTAAAAAAAAACACTGGCCACCTTTGGATTCCAGAGGCTGTTTTGAATCTATCAAAGCTAACTCTAAGCGTGGGGCAGGATAACCCTACGATGTTGGCCATGGCAAGGTCAGCCATCAGAGCTTGACCTCTGAGCGATAAAGGGGTGGAGGAGCCAGGAGCTGCCGCCTGGCTGTGATGAGCAACTGACCCTGGTCATTCAGGGAGCAACTGACCGAGAGGGGATCCATGTCTGTCGGAAGCTGGCACTTGTGTGTGAAGGTGTTAGAGATGGTGCCGTCTTCTGCCACCTGCAAGGCAAGGGAACCAACAAGGATAAGCCATTTTTACAAATCGGGTTGAGTGTGTTTCTTATTTGGAACGCCCTCAGTCAACCAGGAGACGGGTTGGACTACAATTTCCATCATTCGTTACTATTGGCTATGTAGGGTAGTTCTGATGAGAGCTGTAGCCAAAACAGGTAGATCCCTTGGGGCCTTTCCACCCTTGGGTCAAGTCTATAGTGGCTACAACAGGGGCAGAAGATCCCGTGGTTTCCCAGATCTTGATGGATTCTTACTCCCATCAAAGACTTGCTACATTCTTTCTTCTCAGGGTATTTGTATACGACCCCTAAACTCCGCAGCAAATGGCTCCCAGCTCCGGAGCTTACAATTGTTTCCCCACCAGCTCCGGAGTTTGTAGGAAATTAAGTGCGACCACGCCCACCTAAGCGCGTCCCAGCGCACTTTTCTTGTACCTGCTCTAGGAGGGTGAAAATCCCCAGGTCTGGATTTACGGTGAGCCTGCATTTTTTCCTCTCTTTTTTTCCTCCCTCCCCTCACGCAGACAGGAGCAAAAGTGCGGAGGGGTGGGGACGCAGAAAGAGCAACGAACCCCCAAGATCCCTGGTCCGAATTTAAGTAGCCAGCGGATCGTAGGGGTCGTGTGAAAAGGCCCTCAGTTAGGTTGGTTTAACCTGCCAAGATGCCTAGAGAAAGCAAAGAAGATTGCTTGCCTCCAGTATGGGAGTAAGACAACGAGAACTCCCCATTGCCATTACCAAACTTTTAGCAATTTTCACAGAATGCTTGTGGAGCAATCTACTGAAAACCATCTCCTTTCCCATAAGAAAGCAAAGACACACAAAGAAGTGTGGAATGACTGGCCGATTGTTTAAACAGATGCAAAGACCCTATTCCATGCTTCAGGGTTTGTTTGTTTTTTCAAAAATCCAGGAATGAACACAGTGTCTATTGTATTTTGGACAACTTGGGCAAGTTACATGATGGGTGTAAAGCCACAGAGTTGATCGTCCCAGAAAATGTCTCACTCTTTCTGAGGGAGAAGAAGGAAAGCACAAATAATCCAGGATTATCTTCCCATCACCACAGGTGAGTGGGGCATCCAGCATCTGAAAGGATGCATCTTGAGTTAGAAAGTCCTCATAGATTTTGTCGTGTTTTTTATTTGTTTGTTTGAATGGATTTCTGTCATTGACATGCAACCCAGAGCAATCATAGAATCATAGAGTTGGAAGAGACCTCAAGGGTTGGACTAGATGGCCCTTGAGGTCTCTTCCAACTCTATGATTCTATGATTCTATGATTCAATCTTCCCTAAAATTTGAATTGAAACCCAGAAAAGGCTGACTGACCCACCCACTCCTACTGCCCAACAAAAAACAGTCATCAGTCCACTGGTTGTGTTACTGACCCCTCCACGCGTCTCCCGGTTGGGCTGGCCCTCCTGACACCATCATAAGTGAAGGCTTCTTGCTGAACCAGCCCAACCTTCGCCTGCAGCTGCTCCTCTTTTACAGTGGTCCCCCGCACATTCGCGGTTCATATACTGCGGTCCCGCTACATCGCGGGACCGCAGTATATGAAAAAAGACCCCCTGGGGTAAGGGGGAAAAGGTCTGTTTCAGGACCCCAGGACTGGCGCTGCCCCAAACAGGCCTGTGAGAGCCTTCCTGGGCCTTCTGGAGGCTCCAAAAGGGCCTCCCTGCGAACCAGAAGTGACTTCCGGATCGCTGAAAATCACTTCTGAGAGCCTTTCTAGGCCTGTCGGAGGCCTCAGAAATGATTTCCAGTTTGCCAGAAGTCACTTCCAGTTCACAGGAAGGCCCTTTTGGGGCCTCCAGAAGGCCCAGGAAGGCTCTCACAGGCCCGTTTGGGGTAGGGCCAGGCTGGGGGTAAGTACAAGAGCCCCCAGTTTGCCCCCCCCCAGGCCTGACTTGACCTGCATCCACATATCACAAATTTTCAATTATTGCAGGTCAAGTCAGGTCCCTAACCGACACGATAGGGGGGGGATCACCGCACAACCCATTTTGAAACTGTTTGCCCTTGAAAGGGGAGTGAATGGTGTTCGTGACAAGCTATGCAACATGTGCTTTTGCAGGGCATCTGTTTTAGTCCTTAGAATAAACAGATCCGTGAAATCTTGTGGGGAAAGGGATGCAGCTATGTTTTCAGCAAGTGAAATTTCCTTTCTTCCTCCTCCTCTCCTCTGAGTTTCTCAGCTGCACGTCTACCCTGCCCTCCTCACCTTTTCGGCCTGGATGACGATGCAGTAATTGAACGTGGTCACCACGATGTCGGGCGGATCAAACTGGCTGACGTCAGCCACGACCTGGTACTTGTCCCCGCTCGCAATCACGTTGCTGCTGCCCAGCGCCGAGGGATGCACCGACGGAGGAGAACCTGCGAGGTGGGCAGGGGCCAAGCAGGGAACAGAAACAACAGAAGTTGTTTTCTTAAAATAAGAAATCAGTTGCAGCGGGTGGCTGGCTCGCTCTGTGGTTTAGGGATCAGGCTGCAGAGCCCGAGGTTGGGGGGTTCGATTCTCCACTGTGCCTCCGAGGGAGAAAGCCAGCCTGGGTGGCCTTGGGCAAGCTGCACAGTTCCAGGGCATCTCCAACCACTCACCCAAGAAGAGAAAAGCAAACCACTTCTGAGCCCTTGTCTACTTGGAAAACCCTGAAAAAAGGGCACCATAAGTCAGAATTTCCTTGACAGCACATCATCATCATCGTCGTCGTCATCATCATCATCATCATGATGTTTTCCAAACATTGGCTCTCGTACTAGACTGTTTTGGTCTCTGCCTGGTAGCCCCACCCAACTATCATCTTCTGCATTATTATTATTATTATTATTATTATTATTATTATTATTATTATTATTAAACCACACAGCTAACTACGCTGGGTTTTGTATTACCAATCACTAGTCGAACGCTTCCCAAGCGTTTAGGAGTATGTGATGTATCGGCAAATTATGCGAGCAGATCCCAGTAAGGCAGCTTTAAGCAGCTGTCTGATGGTGACTTTGTCAACTCCAATTTCTTCTAAATATTTGCTTAGCTGTTTGGGCACCGCACTTAGTGTGCTGATTACCACTGGGACCACCTGTACCGGTTTATGCCAGAGTCTCTGAAGTTCAATTTTCAGATCCTGGTATCGGGTAATTTTTTTCAAGTTGTTTCTCAGTGACCCTAGTGTCACCTGGTATAGCAACATCAATGATCCACACTTTTTTCTTCTCCACAATCACAATATCCGGGGTATTATGCTCCAAAACCCCTGCTCTGCACCAAAGCCTCTGCGTTCCCTCCTTTGCTGTCTGAACTGCCATCTTGTTTTCTTATACATTTTCATTGCATTATCTTAGGGTGCAACTACACACAGAGTCAGGGACCTCTGTGGTGCAGCGGTTACACTGCAGTACTGCTGACAGGCCTCTGCTCACAACCTGAGTTTGATTGCAATGGGTTCAGATAGCCAGCTCAAGGTTGACTCAGCCTTCCATCCTTCCGAGATCAGCAAAATGAGTACCCAGCTCACTGGGGAAATAGTTGTTGTTTGCATAATTATGTTGTAAACTGCCTGAACTACAAGCCAAAACTGTGCTCACTACCCAGAGTTCAATCCCAGGTAGGCATCTCAAGGTTGAGTCAGTCTTTCATCCTTCCAAGGTTGGTAAATTGAGTACCCAGCTCATTTGGGTTCTCACATTTAAAAGTGTGCCTACATCAACAAATAACCAGGGGAATGTGCCAGAATTGGAATGGTCTGATTCATATATTCCCATACCTACATGACATAAAACTCTACTTTTATGTCATGTAGGCACTGAAATATATGAATCAGACCATCCCAGTTCTGGTGCATTCCCCTGGTAATTTGTCGATGTAGTCACACTTTTAAACGTGAATGAAACCAGAGCATGTTTCTTCCTCAGAGAAAACAGCAGCTTTGGGGAAGGCACATAATGTAGTTTCAGGTCATCTTACCAACAGCTAGATCGGGGGGGGGGGGGGGTTCCAAACTTTTTGCAAGGAGGGCCAGATTTGGTGAGGTGAAAATGGGTGCGGGGCAACCATTCAGCCGCATTTCGGGCTGGACTTTGGACAATTCTCTATAACAATCAAGGAGGCGGGGAGGACGCTGTAGCAACAGAGCTGGGGGTGGGTAGGCTGGGCAGGTAGCTGGGGGGATGGACAGAGGTAGGGAGGGCAGGCAAACCATAAAACTGCAAGCTGATGTCCCCATCCAGTATGGGATGGGGCCAGCTGGCAGGGATGCGCAACAGGCTGAACCTGGGGGGAGAAGAGGCTGAGGGCCACTTGAAATTTGAAAACGAGCCATATTTGGCTCCCGGGCCTGACTTTGCACATGCCTGAGCTAGATCATTAAGGAGGGCAATGGACTCTCATCTCCTATGTAGGGGCAGAATAACTGTGATCCTATTGAAGCATAAGTTCCAGGGGCCCTGGAGAGGTCCCAGTGGCACCATGATGAGCTTTGTAGTTCCAACAGAAAACAGTCTCAGAATGGTTACATTTGGAGCATCTAAGTATCATCCCCATGTCTTTCAGAGGTGTAAGGCAATGGTTCCCATTTGGGGTGCTGGATGGGGAACTGCCCTAGAAGGTGGACCTAGCTGAGCGCTCTCGTCACGCCCACCAAAAAACATAATGATGCAGCATTTCATATTTTCTTATTGCTGGCAAAAAAAAAAAAAACAAAGACAAAAAATGAAACAAACAAACAAACAAAAACCTTCTTCAAAACTTAAAACCAAACCAAACAAAGTATTCTTGCTGTCCTTTTCTGGCCTCCAATTTCTCAACCCCAGTGTGTGTGTGTGTGTGTGTGTGTGTGTGTGTGTGTGTGTGTGTGTGTGTGTGTGTGTGTGTGTGTGTGTGTGTGTGTGTGTGTGTGTGGCTGGGCAAAGTTCAGTCGTATTCCCATCCTATGAGGATTAAGGGATCCGAACCCCAAAATTCAAAGGTCAAGTCTTGGAATGTCACTAAAGCAAAGCAAAGCAAAGCAAAAGCAAAGTGTTCTGCTGATATACCGCCCCATACCACTTCAAGTAGTCTCTGGGCGGTTTACAGTTTTAATTACAGTACGCAGGCTACACCAGGGAATGTTTGCAAAAATGCATTCGTTGCAGAGTTGTGTGTGCATAAACACACCAGAAAAACAATGAAGAGATTTTTTTTCCAAGACCCAAATGTGGGTCCCAGCAGCAGCAATTGCAATAACTCTACAGTATGCAAAGTAATTTTAAAAACCAACAGGGGTGCCTCCGAACATGTCCAAATACACTGAAGCCAGGGGAATCTAGGATTGAGATCAGGCCCTTGGCTGAAGCTTCAAGGTCACAGGCTTTGGAAAATGGACTTCAAAATCTGAATCCTGAGGCCAAATCCTCCGAATTGGACAGGCTGGCCTTCGGAATAGGACAGTCCCAAGGTGTGATTTGGGGAGAGGCTAAGCAAACCCCAGCTTAGAACCCCAGGTGATTAATGATCTAAAGGCACACGCTTCACCTCTTCCTTCAAATGGGTAAGGTAAAATCTATCTGCTCTCTTAAAAGCGTTGTAAATTGGAACGTCAGGCCGCAGTTCCTTCCCAGCATGGCTCACTCACCTGAGTATCCGTAGGACTCTCGGGCCCTCCCTGGACCGAAGATGCCGTGGGGAGGGTCCAGCAGGGGTTCGAAACAGGCCTTCCCACTGGGACCGTAGGTGCTGTAGCGCTCGGAGCGGAAAGTGGAGGACGAACTGACCGATGAGGACATGGCTGCAGGGAGGGTGGCAAGAGCAGTCCGCCCGGACTGTCCTCGGGAGTTTACATGAAGGGACAAGATTTCGGGGGGGGGGAGTGTAAGGGTGTTGACAGGAGAGACCTGTCTTCAGCCAGACAAGCCAAGATGTCCATACTTGGTTTAGTCGCTGTGCCCTCTCTTCTGTGTCCCATACTCTGGAATGTGAGATAAGGAGCCTGCAAGCTCTCATTGCTGGCAGTGCGAGGCGGCAGCGGCGGGGGGTGGGGGGTGGGTGTAGATATTAGTCTCTCCCACCTCTGATTCTGCTCCTTTTGTGAATGACTCAGTGACCACGACACCCTCCATCGCCGCTACAGAAGCTCAGCTACCTCAAGCAACAATACGAGACCTTCGTTGTCTCCTAGCTGAAGCTCGCCTCTTGCCCTGGGTTGCAAAGCAGCCTGCTTTTGGTTTTAAAAGCCGATCACCAGGAGGTAAGCTAGGAGCATTGTGAGCCAACCTCACTCCTCAGGCATGGAGCTTGGAAGGATTCGCGGATCTAGAAGGAAAATGAAGAAGGAGAAAAATCTGTGTTTCCCTGAATCTGTTCTGTAGTTTCCCTGAATCTGTAGTTACTATTAAGGAAGCAGGTTTCAATGTAGTATGCTTGCCATTAGGGCTTGAGGCTCTCCACGCCTCTTCCTGCTCACCTGTGGAACCCTTTCCAAACAAGCTGTTCCTGTTATGGTAGCAACAATATCTCTTTCATTTATTCCCCTGAACAGGGGGTAAAATAAAGAGATAGAGGGGGCTTGTGGTGGTTTATCAGACAGCCTGATTCTGATATTATAGGGTGGAAGTTACTTTCTGGCACGGCCCTACAAACTGTGGGAATCGTAGGCCAAAAGGCAACAAAAAGGCTACTGGCCCTTGACAGATTAACAAGTATTTGTCTGCGTAAAATGGTCCAGACTGCAACCTACATTTTCAGGGGCTTGAGGAAGTGAGGGTACAGTCCTCAAAATAATGCTGTCAACTAAAACCTATTGTTCTTTAATACCCTTTGTACACGACCCCTAAACTCCGCTGCAAATGGCTCCCAGCTCCGGAGCTTAAAAATGTTTCCCCACCAGCTCCGGAGTTTACAGGAAATTAAGTGCGACCACGCCCACTTTAGCGCATCCCAGCGCACCTTTCAAGTACCTGCTCTCTGGAGGTGAACATTCTTTGTGCGGTGTAACGATACTGAGTGCGGGGCTCTCCTCACTTCTGTTTGTTGTTTTTTGGCTCCCGCCCCTTTAAGAGCTACTTAAGAGACTGGAATGTTGTCGCGGCAAGAGGGAGAGGCAGAACGGAGGACCTCGTCTCTTTTCTTCCTGTTTTTTCTCCCTTCCCTCACGCAGCCAGCAGCCAGGAGTGCGGAGGGGGTGGGAACGCAGGAACAGCGACAAACCCCTAAGATCTCTGGTCCGAATTTAAGTGGCCAGCGGATCTTAGGGGTCGTGTGAAAAGGCCCTCTGATGCTCTAAGACTGTTGGTAGGTTCTTGATGCAGATTTTTTTTAAAAAAACCTGGAAACGAGTGTAAAAAAAGTAACTTTGGGTTCCTCTGGGTGAGGGTTTGCTGGTTTGCCTGCTTGTAACTGTTTGCCACCATCAGCAGCTGTGCAGTTTGGCATAGGAACCCTTACCTCCTTCCACACAAAAGCTACCTCTTTGAAAACCAGTAAGAGTCCAGCTGTGCAGGATGGAAAGTGAATCATTTGAAGAGGAAGTTTCTTAAGTGCTGAGAGCCTGTGAATTTACAAGGAATCTGACCTTATAAATACCCTCCACGGCTTGAATACCTGACAGAGCAGATCTTCCAGAGGTCAGCTGAGGCCCAACCCATCAGAATGTTGTAGTCACTCTCACTTTGGGTGGCCACTCCCAGGGAGGCCGGAAATTGAAAGTGGACCTTCTCTGTGGCCTCCCCTACACTTTGGAACGAACTGCCGAGTGAGATTCACCTTCCACAATCCCTGCCGGCCTTCAAAAAAGCGCTTAAGACCTTGCTTTTCAGAGAGGCATTTGGCAACCATTAGGTTTTTCTTTTCTTTTTTGGTTCTGTTCTGCCATCTTGCCAAGTATATATGGTTCCAAGCCTTCCCGTGGATAATGAAAACCATGGATAAGAGAGAATGCCAAAATGTCCCCAAAACTGCTGTTCTGTGATAGTAACTTGCTTTACAGCTGTTTTGCAACAGTTGCTTGCTTTGCAGCTTCTGAATTATTTATTTTTCCTCTGCCAACCATGGATAACTGAATCAGTGGATACGGGGGTCCTACTGGTTGATTTGTTTGATATTTGTTTTTATTGTTGTGCAATTGTTGTACACCGCCCGGATTTCCATTGGGAAGACGGGCGGTATTGGTTCTTCGGGTCACCTGGCAAATAAATAAATAATAAACAAATAAATTATAGATGAAGTTGTTGCATGCTACCTGTAGTTTGCTTGGCAGGTAAGGTCCTTTCTGGGCGGGGGTAACTGTCAATCAATCCAGAAACCAACCAATTGTTCTTTCCTGCCTTCGAATACATTGAGAAACTCACCTCTCTGCTGAATGTTCTGTTTCAGTTTTGTCTGTTGGCACTAGTCATCTGTTTGCTGTTGAACCTTTTGCAACTGTAAGTAATTTTTTTAAAAAAAAGAATTATTCTTTCTCCTACAAATAGCACAGAAAGTAAATCAAGAAGCCTTGTTCTGTGTTCTTAACAAGGAAGCCTCTAAACAAATGGGAAACTGCTACTTTAAAAGACCATCTTGTCTCTCGTAGACCCATTTGGTTCTTCGGGTCACCTAGCAAAGCACTCTTGGAAGTTTAACATACAGTAGTAAAGGATAAAGAATGCCTCTGATAACAATTTTTTTGGATAACAAATGGACATTTCTGGATATAGGGCTGCCTCGGATAAAAAATGTCTATAATGCCTTGCAAAAAAGTGTACCCAGGATGTATTGCACCCCCTGTAGTTTGTGGAGGGGTGGGAGGTGTTAGAGCGCTTTTTTCATGGTTTTTGGAGCCATTCTGGACATATTTCACTGAGAGATTTGGACTTTTCGAACTTAGAAAGGTAGGCAGCTAGCTTTTATTAATCTTTGTTCAGCTTTTCTTTGTATTTTTGGCAGGAAAAGGTTGGGATAGTCATGCTGCTTTCTTTTGTCCATGTTTGCAATATTTTCCATTGCTCTGTTGGCAAGAACAGGCTGGATTTCTCTTGCTGCTTATGTTTGTCTGTTTGCATTTTTCCCCATTGCACCCTGGGTAGGAATTGGCTGGGGTAGTCTTGCTAGTTTCTCTTGTCCATGTTTGTATTGCACTGCAAAGGGAGGTGTTCTGGAGGGGGTGTTCCAGTACTGCAGGCCTTTAAAGTGCACTTTATAAAGAGGTCTGGAACCCCACCCCCACCCCAGCTTTTTCCCCTTTTCTCAGACCTCTGGAATGGATTAATCGGTTTCCCATTCATTTCAATGGGGAACCATGTTTTGGATAACAATTTTTTTCGGATACAAATTGCCTCTGAGAACGAATTACATTTGTTATCAGAGGCACCACTGTACTTCTAATGTCCTGGAATGTTGACAAGTCTTTGTGTCTGAGTCCACATCTTTGAAAAAAAGTCCCGGGTCCCTATCAAAAGCAAGTGTTTTTCCCCCAGAAAAAAAATAAGGGAGAGGTGGGTTGCTAAAGTCACAAGCAGAATCTGAGTGGCTAGAAAACAAACATTCAGTCCCACTTGACTTGAGTCCTCGTCTTTATTAATGTCTCTCTCCACTATCGTCCAGAGCATTTTGAATGCTGACCCCCATTACGTGAATTTTTCATCTTTCCCTCTGCTGTGGAACATTTATGCATTTTTACAGGATATCCAGGCAGGGTTCAGACTATCATGTCTCTTAGGAGCCTGAACTTTGTAAATGCGTTTGAACCAGAGCTTAAGAAATCATTCCAATGCCTTTTTGAGATCACTGATTCACAGTGACGCGACAGCATGTAAAAAACCAACATTGTGATGTATCTTACAGATCACTTATTTATGACTTCTATGAATTGTTTCCTATGGTATGTTTTCAGATTGGCATCCACTGTTTTGAAACTAGCAGCTATCAGTACTGTACTTCCTTGACATTTGTAAATAGGTAAAGAAAGTCAGGGGGTTTCCTGGAAATTAATTGAGGGTCCCCAATGACCAGTACAGTCATGGTAGGCATCCTTCCCTGATTAGCCATGTGCCCGAGGCATCTCAAAGGCCACACAACATAACATTTAGACCCAGCAAGCCTGCATGTGAGCATATCCAAACAGCTGGAGTCTGCTAGCACAGGGTTGGCAACTGAGGCTCCTCCAGAAGTAATGGGATACCATAACTCCCACCAGCCTTTATCAGGAGTTGGGTTAGTTAAAGTTGATGGCTTCTTCCAGTCTCAGAACATTGGAAGGACTGCATTCTGCTTCCCAAACTTGGTTCATACGAACATAGGAACATAAGAAGAGCCATGCTGGATCAGGCCAAAGGCCCATCTAGTCCAGCTTCTTGTATCTCACAGTGGCCCCAGCAAATGCGTCTGGGAGCACACAAGACTAGATCTCTTGTCGCCTGATACCACCCCCCTGCATATGGCCCTTGAAGTGCTCTGGTTTTAAGCCTGCAGATGACACATCTCCATCATGGTTTGTAACCTGTGATGGACTTTTCCTTCAGGATTCTGTCCAATCCCCTTTTGAAGGCATCCAGGCCAGATGCCATCACCACATCATGTGGCAGGTAGTTCCACAGACTAACAACACACTGGGTAATATTTTTTTTAATTTTGTCTGTTCCCACTCTCCCAACCCTCAATTTGAGCGCACGTCCCTTTAGTTCTGGTATTTTGTGAGAGGGAGAAGAGCGTCCCTCTATCCACTTTACTCATGCCCTGCATTATTTTGTACATCCCCAGATGTTGTTAGAACATAAGAACATAAGAACATAAGAAGAGCCATGCTGGATCAGGCCAACGGCCCATCTAGTCCAGCTTCGTGTATCTCACAGTGGCCCACCAGATGCATTTGGGAGTGCATGAGAATAGATATCTGTCTCCTGATACCCCTCCCCTGCATCTGGCCCTTGAAGTACCCTGGTTTTAAGCATGGAGATTACACATCTCCATCATGGTTTGTAACCTCCAGGAATCTGTCCAGTCCCCTTTTGAAGGCATCCAGGCCAGATGCCATCACCACATCCTGTGGCAGTGGGTTCCACAGACTAACAACGCGCTGGGTAAAAAAAAAATATTTTGTCTGTTCTTACTCTCCCAGCCCTCAGTTTGAGTGGATGTCCCCTAGTTCTGGTGTTATGTGAGAGGGAGAAGAGTCTCCCTCTCTCCACTTTATTCATGCCCTGCATTATTTTGTATGTCTCAATCATATTCCCCCTCAGGCGCCTTTTGGGACTATAACTCCCAAAAATCCTGGCCAGCACAGCTAGTGGTGAAGGCCCCTCAGACAGGTGGAGAGAAAAACATGTGGGGACCCAAGATTGAGAACCATTGCTCTCTTGAATATCCATGAGGTTCTGAAAAATATTATAACAAGTGAAATGGTGGGAAACTATGGAGCTGATTCGAGATGGGCACAAACTGGAAAAGGGGTGGTACGTGATGATTCGTGGCTAACCACGAACCCTCGGAAAAGCAAACCAGTTTGTAGTTCGTTTTGCCAGTTTATGCCTGCGAGGGCCTGGCCGTGGCTGCCTCCTCTGCTTCTTCGTCTGCTGCTGCAACCATCACCACGGGCATGCACACATGGATACCAGCAGCCAGCTCCTGGCAGAGTGGTGGCGGTGGTAGGGGGGTAGGTCGAAGCAACAGGAGCAGTGGGAAGGGGGTGAATAGCCATCCCTTTTGATGAAGCAAACGGAACACCACAAGGGATAAAGCTCAGTACGTTGCTGCTTTTTGCTTTGGAAAAATGGGATTCACCAACTGGATCATGCAATGGACCACGAGCCAGCCCATGTTGTCAGCGTTCATGGTTCGTTGCGTGCCCATCTCTAGAGCTGATCTTACTATGAGGGTTGCAGTGATTACTCGCGTGAGGGTGCAGCACGAATGAGCATAGAAGAGTCATTGTTTTTCCACTACAAGTTCCAGAATCCCCCCACCTTGTATAGGAGGAGGATGAAGTCAATCCAAATTAAGAAATCCCTGGGAATAAGCAAAGGCCAGTCAGAGAAGAGAAGAGATCGAAAGAGACATCCGACCCGTCCAGTAGAACCAGCCTTTTAATGCATTACAGATACAAACAAAACAAAACAGACACTCGTACCAGCCGGGGAAGACACCAGGGCGAGGGCCAGAGGGCAGATAGGGGGATGCACAGAAACAATATTCGGCATTTTTCTTGAGGGGGGGGGGAAAGAGTGCAGGTCAAAAAAGGGGCGGAGCAAAGTGGGGAAGAGAGGCCTAGTGGGGAGAGGTGCATAGTGCGGAGGGGAGGGATGCATAGGTTTGAGAAGACAGCTCTGCACAGGCATAGGTCAGGGGCCGAGCGGGTGGCAAGACAGGGCGGATGCACAGAGATCAGTTTGTGTGTGCGACAGTTCCACAGGACGGACTGGCACTGCACAGTGCGTGGCCGGCGATTTGGGAGGGGGAAGGGAGCCGCATTCACTTGCCAGCGCTCCAGGATAGAATATCCTTGAACTGTACTTAGTTGTCTCTCTCTTTTTGGTCTCCCTATGGCCAATGAGACATACTCGATTCCCTGCACGGGCCTTGACCGCTCTGTCTCTCATTCCAAAGGCCCTCATCTGTCACGGTCACCCTCTCAGCTTGTCTTATAAAACATTGACGTTAAGGACTGAGGACCAAGCCTCTTTGCCTGCCACAAGCATCCCGTTACTACAAGGAATATGACCTTATAAAAAAGCATCCCGGTCTCCCTCTGCTTTTTAAACTTTTCATTTGTAAAATGTCTTGCCCGAGGAAAACGGAGGCGGTGGTAGTAAAAATAACCTCAAAGGCCGCTGCGCTTTTATAAGCCTCTTCTGGGCGGTCTAGTAAAACTGTCAGACCGATATGGATTTTGGGATTTCTTATGCGTGAACATTGCTGCCTTTGTTCAAGGCAGGCGGGTGACTCATCACCCGACCTCTTGTGTCTTCTTCCCAGCCATTGCCAAATGTCTGTTTCTTTGGCCGCCATGCGCAGCCGGTGCTGAGGCATAGCATGGGGGCTCACAGAGGACACCAAGAGGATCGAATCCTCTCCAAGCTTGCGCCAACTACGTACTTTGGGTGCCATGCTGCTTCCCCTTCATCTCAGGCTCTCCCCCAACGTTAAAATGGGATGGGGGGGCAGGTTCTCTCTTCACGTACACTTCCGCGCCTGCTTTTGCACATGCATGCACGAGGTTTGCAAGGTTATGGACTCAAGCGTGATCTGTGCTGATGACATTCAGGACACTAACGTCTTTCCCACGACGCCGTGCCCTTCGGTTGTTCCAGTCTACAACCTCTGTAATGCTTGGCCTTTGCCCATGCTGGCTGGGGCTGATGGGCGTTGTAATCCAAACCACGGGGCGGGCCCTGGACCTGGGAAAGCTATTACAATGCCCTCACATGTCCACGTGCAGTGGACCCTCGTATAACAAACGGTTTGTATAACGTAAAAAATCTGTACAACATAAAACAGATTCCAGAGAAATTTGCTTCACAGAATCGTCTATGGGGCGAATCTGTACAACAACAAAACGGTCGCGATTAGGGATCACTCTGTTTTCAATGCATTCCTATGGGAAATTTGGTATAATGGAAAATTTGCTTAACAGAATTTCATTTGGAACGAATGAATTCCTTTATACAAGGTACCACTTGTACGTAAATGTACACAGAGTGGAGGTAATAACCCCCTTCGAGTGCACGGTCCTTTCCCACAAATTTGTCAGTGACTGCTTTTATGCTCGACAAAAAGCCAAGTGCAACCTAATAAAGCAGCAGCCCTCCATACAGGAACCCATGGGTTTAATGATGGACTGGGGGTGGGGAGCTGCTACACCTCCTGAAGGTGTTGGCACAAAGGCATGCACGTTTGCCCCCCCTGCTCCATTGTCATGCCTACGAATGTGGGAACAGACAGGTGACGAAGTATACCCTGTGTGTGCCTGCATGCAGACAGCTGTGCCGAGGCGGGATCAGGAGAGCAGTGCAAGGCATCAGTGTGTTCATGCTAGTATCTTTATGTCCTCTTCTTTCTCTGGAGGCATGCATACACTGGATACACAGTAAAAACCCGTGGGAATTTGACACTGGCACTCCTCCTCCTCCTCCTTGTCTGAGGCTTTTGTCACAGGAGGGGCAACGAGTCTTCTAGCACAGCGCTGGGGAACCTCTGAACCTCCAGATGTTTTGGGCCACAGCTCCTACAGTCTTTTATCCTAGTGGCATAGCTATGGGGGGCAAGGGGGGACATCTGTCCCCGAGCGCAGTATCCGAGGGCTTTTGTCACAGGAGGGGCAACGAGTCTTCTAGCACAGCGCTGGGGAACCTCTGAACCTCCAGATGTTTTGGGCCACAGCTCCTACAGTCTTTTATCCTAGTGGCATAGCTATGGGGGGCAAGGGGGGACATCTGTCCCCGAGCGCAGCATCCGAGGGCACCAAATTTGATGCCAAACAGCTCCCTGCCCATGAGCCACAAGAAGGCGTGTTACGTGGAGGGCTCCCTGGTCACCACTGCCACCTTCTATGTGGCACCTTAGCCCTTCCCCGTCCCTTGGGGGTGTGCAAAAACTCACATTGTCCCTGGGCGCTGAAAACTCTAGCTACGCCTCTCCTTTATCCTTGGCCATCTAGGCTTAGAATTCTAGGAGTTGTGGTCCAAAACATCTGGAGTGCCGAAGATTTCCCCCACCCCTGTTCTGCGGAGAACGACGGCACCTTGACGGAACTACAACACACACACCCCAAATCCTTCTGGAGGACTCACAACGGTTCGTTGGGTGTGAAACAGGTTTGCCAGATCTGCGATCCGCACACTGGAAGTCTCCACCACACCATGCTGTTCTGATTTTCCTTGGGTCTGCCCTTGTGCACTCCTGGGCTGTAAGCGACCCCTTCACTTGGGGAGTGGCTGAGGGTGGGAAGTGAAGGGGGGAGGGGGTGAAAATAATCCTGCACATGGGGAGGGGGGGGCAAGTCCTAGGGCAAAAGGACAGGTAAAGTGAATATCACAGTATATCCCACCTTGACTGGCCAGGGTGAGAGCGTGAAGCGGCAGGGAAGAACCCCCATAGAAAACCCATCCACAGTAAAGTAGGTGTGTGTGTGTGGGGGGGCGCAAGGACCTCCCCCACCCCATGAAGACGGAAACACGGAGACGCACATACAAAAATATAGAAAATATTTGGGCCTGGGTGGGAGAAGGCGGGGCATTCCCACCCACCTCCACCATCTTCCCTGCTTCCTCCCACGACAGAGAGAAAAAGAGAAAGAGAGAGAGAGAGAGAGAGAGAGAGAGAGATTGAAGAGAGCAGAGGAACATGCCTGAGCGCATCAATGTGCACGCACACGCATAGGCCACGCCTTCCCCTCCCCTCCACAGAGTCCACAATACAAAATTCAAGTCAGTAAAAGCCGAGGAGTTGTCCATGGGAGCCAGTTGTGGATTATAATAATAATTATTATTCTTTTTCTTTTTGTTTAAAAAAAAGGCATAACAAACCAAGCGTCCGGTTGCATTCCACATTCCGATGAAGCTCTTCACCTTGAGCTGAAGGAGCCGGGAAAGGGGGATTTATGTACATAATATTTTTAAAAAGAGAGAGAGAGAGAGAGAGAGAATCGTAAGAGTTACGTCCAAAGAACCGTAAGAGTTCTGCAAGAACAGCTTTAAGCCATGCCGCCCAGCCAGCATCCAATACACCTCTTCTCTCTCTAGGGGGCGCCAAGATGAGGGTGCGCGGCATGCTTCAAATGGGCCTGGTGAATCCAGGTGGCGTTGCCCCCTGTTTTCGGTATCGGATGAGGTTATTGCTCCCACCCGACCTCCCCTAGCCCCCGAGACATTCCCATGCAAAGAAAACAAAACAGGCCACGAGTTTGAGAGAGAGAGAGAGAGAGAGAGAGAGAGAGAGAGAGAGAGAGAGAGAGAGAGAGAGAGGATGCAGCAGGCAAAAATCCACACACGAGGCTCTTCAGGTGGAAACGGCTGGATTCGGTGGCACAGTGGAAGCCTGGCAGGGAAGGGAAGGACTCGCAGCCCACTTCCCTTTGCCTGGCTGAGGGTCACCCCTGTCACCTCCCGGGAGTGGTGGTGGTGGTGGTAGTGTTGAGAAAGGACCACCCCTCCAAGAGAACGGATGGGCCACGGAGCAGAGTTGGGGATGGATGCCACGGCGGTGTGGGACAAGATGGCAGGTGAAGCACGCCACGGACCACCGCCAGATTCACTGCTCCTCTTCCTCGGCCTCTTCCTCCTCGTTGTCCTCCAGAGAGACCACGCCTGAGGAAGCCACGTCGGACACTTTCCTCCGGACCTGGCAGCTGTCCTCCGGGCCTTGGCAGTCCTTGCAGGGGACTCCCTCTTCCTCCATGGGTGAGGAGCCAGACTCGGGGAAGGACATGGAGTAGATCGAGTCCTGGCACTCCAGCTGGGCCAGGCTCCGGGAGAAGGCACATTCTCCGGCTGACGCCGGGGGCAGCTTGGCAAGAAGCGCTTCCTCCCCGCCAGACAGGGAGCCCAGCAGCTTGGCGGTCAGTTCCGAAGGCGAGGCCAGCTCCTTAAGGAGCAGGCTGCCTTCCAGGCTGCAGAGGCTGGAGCATAAAGTCTCCGGAGAGATGGTGGTCTGGGAGGAGTCGCTCTCAGGGTCGCAGGAGCCTTGCCGGGCATTCAGCTGGCACAAACGGCTACGCAGGAGTCCTTTCAACAGGGTGCTAGGCGGGAGCTGGGTCACGGCCTCTGCAACACAGGAAGGCGAGGAGTTAGTCACTTGTCTGGCAGATGCAGTGGTTCTCAACTAGCAGGATGTATCATCTAGTGCAGAGTTTTTCAACCACTGTTCCGCGGCACACTAGTGTGCCGCGAGATGTTGCCTGGTGTGCCGTGGGAAAAATTGAAAAATTCTAAAGAAATTCAACCCAGGGCCGGCGGGCGGTCCACAGCTGGGAGGCGCTATAAATAGCGTCCAAGGGCAAGCTTGGCTCCTCCCCCCCGAGGCCCGCGGCGCTGGCGTCACTTCCTCTCCGGCCGGACCTGGCCCCGCTCATTCTCTTAGTGCCCTGTGCCTGCTGCCGCCACCGCGACTCGCTCGCTTCCCTCTCCCCCCTCCTTTTTTTACCCTGGACCACCACCACCCCTTTCCTGGGAGCTACCAATGGACTGAGCCGCCCGACAGCCCGCCCGCCAACACGAGCCGGCCCGGGAGCCCCAGCCCAGAACAAACCACCAGGTGAGGGGAAGGGGAGGAGGGGCGCCCGGCTGCCCCACGAGTACCGCGGCAGGGCTGCGAGGAGGAGGGGATGGAGGAGGCCTCCGCCGGGCCTGGGCTGAGGAGGCGGGCAGGCGGGGGGGCTACTGGCACGGCTGGACGGACGGACGGACGGCCTTTAGGGCCCGGGAGGGGAAGAGCCATCTCTGAGGGGCCCCACGATGGGTTCCTTGAAGTCTTGCCCCTTTCTTTCTGTCTTGGGTCGCCCTCTTCTCTCTCTCTGTCTTTTCTTTCTTTTCCCCCCCACCTCTCTCTTTCCATTCGTACCCTTTCCCCTCTTCATAGAAACGTACTCATTTCTAGCCTGCATATGTGTATGTCTAGCAGCCTGCCTACTGTAATTAAAACTGTAAACCGCCCAGAGACTCCTTGAAGTGGTATGGGGCAGTATACAAGCAGAACACTTTCTGCCTTCTTTCCTTCCTGCCGTCCTTCATCCTCCTCCCCTCCTGTCGCTGGACTTGATGAAGGCATCTGCCTTGGCCACAGTGTGGAGAGCAAGATGGGCTTTTGGGTCTTATTTGTGTTCCTGGAGAGTCAGTGCCCCTTCTCAGGTCTCCACTGGACACAGAAGTCCATGCAGGGCAAAATGTCTTTAAAAAAAACAACACAGGTAAGTGGGAACTGGGTTCTAGAGAGCGGGCTGCCTCAATCTGTGGACCCTCTGTCCTGCTTCTCCCTACACCAGCAATGGCGAACCTTTTAGAGACTGATATAGGCACAGAGTTAAATTTTTTAACATTTTCTAATGGTGGTGTGCCTCGTGATTTTTTTCATGAAACAAGTGTGCCTTTGCCCCAAAAAGGTTGAAAAACACTGATCTAGTGCATGCCACTCTTGAGGTACACAAGGGGTTTTGTAGGATATAGTGTGTGTGTGTGTGTGTGTGTGTGTGTGTGTGTGTGTGTGTGTGTGTGTGTGTGTGTGTGTGTGTGTGTGTGTGTGTGTGTGTGTAAACCATGCCTCTGCAGGGGATCAGATTCCAATTCCCTACGTGGATACTAAGAGACACACAGATTATAATGAACAGTATCTTAGTATCCTCTGAATCTCGTTGTATGTGTATACTGTGTATATACACAAAATGGCAATAAATTATTATAGTGGTAAACGTGATATATCTCATGGTCTCTGTCTCCCTTTAGAAGTCAGTCCCTGGTAAACTTCTTTTATTTATTTATTTATTTATTTATTTATTTATTTATTTATTTATTTATTTATTTATTTGACTTTTACACCACCCATCTAGCCCTAGAGTTACTCTGGGCAGTTTACAACATAAAATCTCAACATAACAATAACAAGAGCTAAATGACGAAAATACAAACAACATAATGGAACAAATTATATAAGCAAATACATCAACAGAAATAAAAATAGAAATAACCAAGTAACTGATCAAATAACAAAAACAATGACAAAATTAAAGATAAGGGGTAAAAGAAAGACCATGTCTTACTCTGTGTTTAAGAAATATATACTTCTAGGATTTTTCTTTTAATATTTTTTCATACTGTGGATAAGTAAATCAGCTGATATGGATCCTGTGGACACAGGGGCCCCATGTCAATTACTCAGAAACTCCCTCCCTTCATGTTTGTTTGTTTGATTTACAGTATTTTCCGTATACAGTGGCACCTTGTATAAAGGAATTAATTAGTTCCAAATGAAATTCTGTTAAGCAAAATTTCCTTTATACGAATTTCCCACAGGAATGCATTGAAAACGGAGTGATCCCTAATCGTGACCATTTTTATGTTGTACAGATTCGCCCCATTGGTGATTATGTTAAGCAAATTATTTGTTTGTTTGTTTGTTTGTTTGTTTGTTTCATTTGTATATCTCCCATCTTCCAAACGGACCTCTGGGCGGTTCACAGCAAGTTAAAAACAACAATGTAAACAAAAAGAGAGGCAAAACTCTCAGCAAGATGCATCTGGGGACGGGAGGAAAAAAAATTGAATTAAAGGTCGCCATATGCCTCCCTGAAGAGCAAGGTTTTCAAGACATTTTTTAAGGTGGGCAAGGACTGTGCAAGGCACAGCTCACTCGGGAGATGGTTCCACAACGAGGGGCCCACAACAGAGAAGGTGCGGCTGCGCGTAGCCAACCTCCGCGCCTCCCTAGGAGTGGCCACCCTGAGTGAGCGCGCCTGTGACATACAAGTGGGCCTGGCCTCAGCTGACCTCTGGGAAATACACTCCGACAGGTATTCAGGAGGAGCCAAGCAGAGGAGGGATTTGAAAACCAAAACCAAGACCTTGAACCTTATCCGGAGAGCCCCTATCTCCGGAATTATTTATGTTGCACAAATTTTATGTTATACAAACTGTTTGTTATACGAGGGTCCACTGTATAATAAGACTATATTTTTGCCTTTAAATGGTTAGACTGAAAATTGAGGGTCATTCTTATACATGGAAATAAGCCGAGGAGAGAACCAGGTGGTTGCGAAACGGCAATTTTTCGGTTGGAAAAGTGTGGCAGGGCTGTCTTATACATGAGGGCATCTTATAGAAGGGAAAACACGGTATACACCATTAGTGCATGCACCACTCCGGGCCGTTGACAAGCTGCAGCTTAAAAACCCTACAAACTCCACAGGACAATACATTAAAGCAATTGGGTGATTTTTTAAAAATCATACAAAAAAGAAATGAAGAGATAAGAAAAGAAAATATTAGACTATCAATATTAACAGCATCCAGGAGATATGGTTATTGAAGGCAGCTCTGAGTTCAAGTTCTGCTCTGAACAATTCACTGAACATAACGAAGGAAGGAGCCTGGCATATCTCAGTTGGTGATTTATTCGAGGCTGGGGGAGCTACCACCGAGGAAACCCGGTTCCTTTTGGGTCTCCCTCAGTGTGATCAGTTGCAGCAACGTGGGTTGAGTGGGTGAAACAATAATCTGATTTATGGGGGAGAGGCTCTGATATGCATCAAACCATGCTTGGATCCAAACTATTCAAGAACCACTGCCCAGAGTAGCAATTTGTTAGATGGGATGTGTAAAAGTTCAATAAATAAATAAATAAATAAATAAATAAATAAATAAATAAATAAATAAAGGACCTTCTCTCCCCTTATGAGCCTGCCGGGGGCATTAAGATCAGGGAAGGCCTTTCAGTCTCACCCCTCTCGCAGGTGCATTTGGTGGGGGGACACAGGAGAGTACCCTTCTCTGTGGCTGCTCCCAGACTGTGGAACTCCCTCCCACTGGAGGCCAGGCTGGCCCCATCTTTGCTGTCCTTCTTTAATTAGGCAAAGATCTTTCCCTACAGGCAGGCTTTTCCTAAGTGACAGGTGATCTGAGAGGCATTTTTAAAAAATGTTGTACTCTCTTGTTTTTAAATGCATTCTTAGTATTAGTTTTATTGATTATTTTAAATATAATACTTGTTTAACTCTTTTAAGTCTTCATATACTTACTCTTTTTAGCTTTTAAGTATTGTCCTTTTAATGATGTCAGCCACCTTGGGTCCTTTTAAAAATAAAAGCAGGCTATAAATATTTTAACTAACTAACTAACTAACTAACTAACTAACTAACTAACTAACTAGAGATGATCGATCCAGACCATCTGGTATACTGGAACTTATTCAGCATTTTTCCTGTTCTCTTTGCCCACCTCCCTGCAAAAAACCCAAAAATGAACTGCAAACCAGTTTGTTTTTGATTTCATGGTGGTTTGTGGTTAGCTACAAACCATCACAAACCATCATTTCCCTCAGGTCAGGACTATGAAAATGTCTCCCTCCAGAAAAGACCTCTTGTCGCTCCTCTGAATGTTTTTTTTTTTTTTTTTGCCTTTCGGATAACTGGGGAGTGTTAATGACCCAGGAGGGTAGATTACCTGTGATGCCGGTGAGTGTGATTTGGGTTGAAGTGTGAAAGAGAACGGCGATTTAACTGCCTTAGCAAATGTTAAATTCACCCGAAACTACACAGAAAAGCCTTCCTGTCCAGTTGCACCCTACCTTTTGCATCACAGGTATGCATCTATGAAATTCCCCCACCCCACCCTAGCATTTAACATTTGTGTTACACTCAAGAAACAAGAGAGAGTTGTTTGTAATGAACTCTGCAATGAATCTGGGAGGGCAGGAGGTGTCACTCTTTACTGCTTTTTCTGTATCCAGAGCCTATTCCCAAGATCTGAAACCTTCCTGAGATGAAAATATGTGCTTACTGTAATTTATAATATCCTTCTCCTCCTAAACAAGGACTGCCGCACGTCTGCCATGTGCAGTGCTTGGGAAAGTTATATTTTTCAACTGCAGGGTTTGACAATGTTTGTCCGCAGTCCCAATACGGGCAGATCCTTTGAAAGCACAAGGAAAAGTGTTCTGCTTATATACTGCCCCATATGTCTTCAAGTAGTCTCTGGGCGGTTTACAGTTTTAATTACAGTAATGCAGGCTACACATCCCCCTCCCAGCAACCTGGGTACTCATTTTACGGACCTCAGAAGGATGGAAGGCTAAGTCAACCATGAGCCTGTTTACCTGGGATTGAACCCCAGGTCGTGAGCACAGTTTACCTGCAGTGCAGGCATTTAACCACAGCACCATTGAAAATGCAGGATGAAATTGTGAATGACTGTATGGTATCATGGGCACAAAACTTAGGGAATAATATTGAATTGGCACAGTGGAGTCTGTTGTGGGAGAGAGACACCCTAAGCACATCCAATCTCATCTGATTCCGGAAGCTAAGCAGGGTCGGCCCTGGTTAGTACTTGGATGGGAGACCACCAGGGAATACCAGGTGCTGTAGGCGCCTGGAATAGGAACTGGCAAGCCACTCCAGTATTCCTGCCAAGAAAACTCCATGGACATGGGGTCACAAAGAGTCGGTCATGACTAATGAAACATGCAACACACACACACACACACACACACACACACACACACACACACACACACACACACACACACACACACACACACACACACACACAATGTAAAATTTACAAAGGCGGAAAATTTAAAAGAAATAATATTTAAGTTGTTTTATAGATGGTACCTGACACCACGACAATTAGCGAAAATGTATGGGAATGTGTCAGATAAATGCTGGGAATGTAACAACAGAGAAGGGACTTTTTTATCATATGTGGTGGGCATGTGATATAGCAAAGAAATATTGGACAATGGTACATGAGATCTTGCAAAAAAAATGGTGTATTATACTAGCCAATTTAAACCTGAAATATTTTGACTGAACATTATGACAGAAATTAAGGATGTTAAGATAAAGCATTTGTTATTGTACACTGTTACAATAGCAAGAACTACAGTATATACTGTATGCCAATTACTGGAAACTGACTGAAACACCAACTAGACCAGTGTTTTTCAACCTTTTTTGGGCAAAGGCACACTTGTTTCATGAAAAAAATCACGAGGCACACCAACATTAGAAAATGTTAAAAAATTTAACTCTGTGCCTATCACACACACACAAACACACTTCTCACCCCCCCAAAAAAACAACAACAACAAATCCATCCTCCGGCCCAGGCCCTCCCAAGGCATCCCTATCAAAATGTCCGCCTGCCCTCACCTTCCGCCTCCCTCCTCCTGGCACTTTTTTTCAGAGGAACTTGCAAACCCAGGAAGGTGGGGCTGGGGGAGGCTCTTCATATACGACCCCCCAACCCCCATCTTTTACCCCTTCCAGTATAAGCCTCCCTTCTCTCCCCCCCACCTCCTTCCAGCCAGGCAGCCACAGGGCCCGGAAGGGACGCCCCATCCCCGTCTCCTCCCTAGGTCCTAGGAATCCCCTCCTCAGCCTCCCATGTCCTCCCCTTTATTTACCCCCCCCCAAAATGACAATTGTCAACGGCCGGCCGCTCCCCACCCTTAAAAGAGGGGTGCACACGCGCGATCCTACCTGGCTCGGCAGGGGCGCGCGCCCACTCTCGGGAGGTAAATAGCGAGTGCGCGAGGCGGGGGAGGGAGGGAGGGGGGTTCGGTGAGCGAGGAGGGGGAACCAACCCCAAGAACCTTTAAGAGCGGCTTCTGGAGTGCCCTTCGCCGCAATGCGCCTGCGCGTGTCTCCCAGCTCTCTCTTACTCGCTCACTCTTCAGTCTCCTCCTCCTCCTCCTCCCTTATTTCTTCTCCCCCCCCCGCCCACGGCCAGCCTTTCCTCGCCGCACCACTGCCTTGGTCGCAAGCGGGATGCGGGGGGGCATTGCTGGTGTAGGGAGAATTTTTCCCGCGGCACACTACTGTGCCACGGAACTAGACAAGAACTTTTTGGGGGGAAATTTAAAGCAGCCGAAATGGAAATAACATCAGAACTGATAAAGGATGTAGAACTACGGAAGGCAAGAGACAGCTGGAAACCACTCTGCACTTTTTATGAAAAAGAATTGTGTAGCTAATAACTCCAACCGTATTATACTCACAATGTAGCTTTTAGTATTGATGTACAGTGGAACCTTGACTTACGTCATTAATCAGTTCCAGTGGTCTAGACTTAAGTCAAACATGACTTAAGTCAAATGAACGTTTCCCATAGAAAGTAATGGGAAAGCGGATTAATCTGTTCCAGATGATGAAAAAGACCCCCGAAAAACAGCAATTTAACCACTAATTTGACTGGGATAGGAGATTCCTTCTGGGGATGTAAATGAAATGTCTATTCAAAGAGAGGAGGAGGCAGTGGAATTATAGTCCACAAGTTATATGCTCCACTTTTTAATGTTCATAGCAACAATGTCTAACATTTAAGTTTTACTGATTTTTAACCTGACGTTCCAAGTTCTGAACAACTCTATGCTTACTATTAGAGTCCCACAACTTTACAGCTCCCCAACTAAAATGCTTCCATTGTGGACCAGACTTCTGCAGCCAGATTTTTTACAAGACTGAGCCGACTGTCTAACCAGCGAGGCCAGCCCCAAGCTCCCGGCCCTTCTTCTCCTCCGGCAGCAGCGGCGGCGGCTTCGGTGAAGCCGAGGACCAGCTCCAGGTGCTCTGAGCTGGCCTCGCTGAAAGCCGCCGGAGGAGGGGAAGAAAGCAGGAGCAGTTTGGAGGCGGCAGCCACGATGCTGGGTTGTGGCTACCGCCCAATTCCGGTGCCTTGCGCCGGGGCTCCGAGATGTAAGTCAAAGCCTGCGACTCAAGTCAAACAGGCCCCTTCTTGCTGCAAGTCAAATATGATGCAAGTCAAGCAGTATGTAAGTCAAGGTTCCACTGTATAGAGAAATATTGTAAACGTACCACTTGAATTCTCCTGTTTATCCTTGACTTCCCACCCCACCCAACCTGTGTAGGGAATCCCTTTGGTTTGAAAATAAAATCTATTATATATAAAAAAAAGAAAACACAAGGAAAGCTAATCATGGATGTTTTCCGGCCATCCTGTAGGTGCAGCAGCCTTCCTTCTGGATTGGGATGGGCAACAGTTGTCTTTTAGGTATTCACGGGCTTACCACTACCATCAGGCTTAGCTAAAATTAACCCTAGCGAAATCATAACGAAACGTGTGGTTCTAGACCAGTAATGGCGAACCTATGACATGGGTGCCAAAGGTGGCCCTCGGAGCCCTTTCTGTGGGCACCCGACATCACCCCTTCACAGCCAACTGTATTCAGGTTCAATTGCTGTATTGACACTTTGGGGGAAAAAAAATTTAGTGGGTTTTGAATTGCAGTTTGGGCACTCGGTCTCTAAAAGGTTCACCATCACTGTTCTAGACCCATTTGTCAAGCACATCTATGTAAATTTCGTCTGTGTGCGTCAGAGCCTGAAATTAACTGCACATCATATTTTGATGCATACTAAAATTGCGAGCGATCACGTGACGTTTGGTGCGCAGTTTAACGCCCTGATGGCAGGGGTGTATTATACTTCGTTCGGTGTGTCCCATCTTGCCAAATGCGCATCTTTTCCCTGTTTATTGATCTGCGTTTCTCTGTCATGCTCACATATATATTAAAAAGTGATTTGCTCATCAATTACTGGCAATTCGGCTTTCTAGTATTACTGCAAGAGTTCGTGCAAAAGTTCGAGAATGTGGCAGTGTATCCCTAGTACAGTGATGGCGAACCTATGTCACGGGTGCCAAAGGTTGCCCTCGGAGCCCTTTCTGTGAGCACCCGACACCGCCCCTTCATAGCCACCTGTATAGAGGTTAAATTACTGTATTGGCACTTTGCAAAAAAAAAAAATTAGTGGGTTTTGAATTGCAGTTTGGGCACTCGGTCTCTAAAAGGTTCACCATCACTGTTCTAGACCCATTTGTCAAGCACATCTATGTAAATTTCGTCTGTGTGCGTCAGAGCCTGAAATTAACTGCACATCATATTTTGATACGTACTAAAATTGCGGGCAATCACGTGACGTTTGGTGCGCAGTTAATGCCCTGATGGCAGGGGTGTATTATACTTCTTTCTGTGTGTCCCATCTTGCCAAATGCGCATCTTTTCCCTGTTTATTGATCTGCATTTCTCTGTCATGCTCACATATATATTTAAAAAGTGATTTGCTCGTCTGTGAGAGAGAGAGAGAGAGACCAGATGTGGGCACGTCCACTGATAAAAATAAGAAAGAAGACAATAGACAAGAAGAGGAACCTGGGAAGTTATTCTTTGAAACAGGAAGTGAGGAGGAGATGAATAGCCAGAGAAAGCAGAGACAGAAAATGAGTGAAGATGGTGAGGGAAGGAAAGTAGTAGGAAAAGATAAGGAGAGTAAGTTGAAGAGATAGTGAGAAAGAGATGGGAGGACCTCCTATTGGCAGTTTCTTTGCCATAGTTCAGGAGGCTATGAATTGGCGGGCACACGTAAAACAACAGAGAAAAGAGAAACAAGAAAAAGGAGTGCAGGTGGAAGAATGGAAAACAATGGGAAAACATATAGCAATACAAACAGAACATCTGGAGATGCAGGTGGAAAAAGGAATTCAGGTTCAAGAATGGAAAATTAGAGGAAGAGATGAGGCAATACAAGTTGAGATTATAACCAAGAAAGTCATGTGGGATATAGGGATTCAGGCTGGAAATTGGAGAGATCGTTATGTAGTAGGGAGATTCTGGCATGTAGGTGTGCGAGTGAATATGGATCAAGATAAAGTTAAGAGAGATATCGGAGTTCAAGTTATATGTGGATATAATAGGAAACTGTTTAGAGAAACAGAGACGCAAACTGAGAGGTTGGTGATTGACAGGTCAGAGTGGGCGCGAGAGGGGAAAAGGGCAGTTAGAGACCACACGACACAGACGGGGAGACAGGTAACGATTGTAACAGAAAAAGCAACCCAAACGGCGCAGGGGACAGAGAGAAAAGAGGACGTGGGACTGCCATTGCCAACTCCATCTAATTATGTGGGGTTGCCCTTGCCGACTCCGTCCGGCTTCCCTGTGATTAACCCAGGATCGTCTGCGGGGACGCGTGAGTCTCAGGGTAGCGGAGCCGCTTCTAACCCGCCCGGTTGGATCCCAAGGTGGGGATGGAGTACACAGGCAGCGAGCAAGTTCTGAAGCTGTGGACCCCAGTGCACAGGACCAGCTATATGCCGCCATGTAGTACACCGCAAATAAGTATTAATAATTAGACATGGGCACGACTTGGCGAAATTCTCGCTTCCGTTTTCGTTCCTCGTTTCCGTTACACAACGGAAATGGAAACGACAATTAAGCCGTCAGAACTCAAACTCGAACTGATAAACGATAAATTGGGTCTGATTTGTTGTTGTCGTTCATGGCATCGCGTGGCGATTGCGCGATGCCAAGTGGCACAGAAAAAAAGTTTTAAAAATAAAAAAATCCCGATTTCCGGCCAAATAAGCAGGCGAAAATATGCCTGTCTGAGCGCACCTACTAGAGGGGTGGTTTCTGGGGGGGGTCCCCGGCCTCCCCCCTCTCTCCTATCCTGGGCTGCTGGACCTGGTACCAGGCTGGGGGGGGCATCAGTCTCGTCGTCTCCATTTGCCATGCGGTGCAAGGGGATCCAAAATGGCGACCGCAATTTTTTTTTTGAAATCGTGGTCCAAAACCCCACCAAAGCACCACAGAAACATGCGAAAATTAGCTATTTTAAATGCTTGAATTTTTACAGTAGCAGCAGTGGGTTTTTCTAGCAATAAAACGTTTCCATTGATTTTATTTTATTTTATTTTATTTTTATTTTTATTTTTTTACACCTGCGCAATGATGGGCTGGCCATGGGATGGGACCATGCAAATTTTTGGAGCCATTCCACCAATCGCATGGCCACTTGGCCAGGTTTTGACTGAGACTTCTGGGATGTGCCAGTCGGGCATAAAAAGCCCACTATAACCCTAGCCCTAACCCTAACCCTAACCCTAACCCATATGCCAGTACACTGTCCTTCTTAGTGGGTCAGAGGCACCCAGAGGTGCAGCCCACTAACTCACCCTAACCTTACCCGTAATAACCCTAAGCCTAGCCCTTGCCCTAACCCCAACCCTAAGCCAGATCTGTACTCGCATTGCACTACACACAAGTACACTGTCCTTCTTAGTGAGTCAGAGGGCGCCCAGCAGAGGCATTCTTCTCTCACCTCGCTCACAGTCCAAAGTTCCAAAAAACTCCAAACCTGTACGCCAGTATGCTGTCCTTCTTGGTGAGCTAGAGGCACCCAAAAGAGAGGTGCCTCTGCCAGTGCCACTTGGTACACAGTGGGCCAGAGGAGGCACCCACCCCAGAGAGGTGCCTCCAGGAGCCCGCTACCCTACCCCCCCTAAACCAGTACTAACGACAAACAACAAACGTAAAAACAACAAATTTTGAAAAATTTCGCGACAAACGGAAATGAGCCGAAACGGGCCAGCTCCGACACACGACAACTCGAAACGTCATTTTTCCTGGTCGTGCCCATCTCTATTAATAATCTGTTCTTTAGAGAATGTTCAGTGTGTCATCCCCCTATTGATCCAAGTTCAGAACCTCCTGTTATGTTGCCTTATACGGACGGTTTCAACAAGAAAGATACAGAAAAAACAATGTTGAATGTAGTTAATAAAAGTTTAATAGCTTTCGATAAGAATAATGTGTCCAGTCCTTCTTCATCTGGGGAACTGCTGGTAGACCTACAAGGAATTTCACATCGTCGATTACCGGCATGTCGGCTTCCTAGTATTACTGCAAGAGTTCGTGCGAAAGTTTGAGAATGTGGCAGTGTATCCCTAGTGACAGAGCGCCTTTATAGTAACTCCTTTGTTTTTCTCTCATCTCTCACTTCCTTTCCCATTGGTCACTGTACCAGGTAATTTTTAGCTTGTAGAAGTGCTCAATTACCGAAATGCCTGCAATTGATTATTAAAGTAGGACAGCAGAAAGAGGCAGGAAAAAAAGGGGGGGGGACACTGAAATGGTGCAAATTTTCACCGGTCACACTGCAATTGCTGCGGTAAAAACTGCGCATCATTAAGAGGAGTAATTTGATCGAACCCCTAGTGGTGGTATAGGATGATGCGGTTAAAGTGCGCTTCAGGGGGCGTGGTTGACTGGGGTGCAAAAATGCTGCACCTTGGAGTGGAGGCACAATCTTTTGCTGCGCAGTCATTCGCAGCAAACACAGCACCAAAATGGTGGTGTGACCGGGGCTTTAAATGGAGCAGGCCTTTTACGCTAACCCCTTTGGCCGGCGGGCGCATTGCTGTTTCTACCATGGCTATCAGCCCTCCCACTCCAGTGATGCTTTGCACACCCGGCGAGAAGGTACCATTCTCCTACGCACTGCCTCCTGCCTGTTGCCCTCTAGTTCTAATTATACACAGGACTAATTAGAACTTTCCTTAGATGCTGCACCAGCAGATTGCCACTGGCTTTCTTTGATATGCAAATGGCCCCAGATTCGTTGGTAGTTAACTGTAGGGGCGGGCGGCATGGGCTTTTGTTTGCCCAGAAGGACGCAGATTGCATGCTTCGTCAACACGTGTGTGCGCCAGCTGCCGGGTGTGTGATTGTGCATGTGCTCTCAGTATTCGAAAAAGGCCTCCACAAGCCTTCACGCCAAGCCAAGGGCAAGCTGGCAAGCAGGGTCAAGGCCAAGACTGGGACTTATGGCCCAATACTCAGCTTTTGTGGGGAACAAAATGAACCCCGCCTATGCTGTTCTACCAAAGAGGTTGTCACTACGTGCAGCTTGGTGGGTGGGAGGAAGGAACATCTTCATACTAGAGATGGGCACGAACCAAACGATCAAAACAACAATAGCCCATGAACCGAGCTAGTTCGTGTTTCGGTTCACGCAACCTGTTTGGCTGAAATGAAACAAAGCGCCAAACATAGTTTCCGCTTGGCGGTTCATTTTGGTTCAGTAAAATGGATGCCCGCCTGCCCCCTTTCCGCTGCCCCATCATCTCCTCACCTGGTCCTGTGGCCTCCCCCATCTTCAGAGAGAGGGCTCGGCTTCCCTTCCAGGATCTGATCCTGCTGCCTCTGAACATGTGCCTGCCTAGATAGCCAGATGCATATGCAGAGACAGAAGGCGCAGCTCCTGAAAAGATAGCTGGGCTGCCATCTCTGAAGATGGTGGTGGCACCAGAGGAGGGGGAGGGGGAGGGGGAGGAGGAGGAGGAGGAGGAGGAGGAGGAGGCAGGACCAGGTAAGGAGGTAATGGGGGTACAGTAGTGGGAAGGGGGCTGGCAGGTAGCAGAAGGGCAGAAGCAGTAAATTCCCCCCAGGCATGAACCAGAAAAATGAACTGGTTTGTTTTTCCAGGGAGTGGGATGGTTCTTGGGTAGCTGCAAACTACGAACCATTGTTTTTTCTGTTTCCAGACCATCTCTGCCTTGTACTTTAAGTCTCAGAACTCAAAAAAAAAAGGAAAGGTTTTGGGAGGTGTCCACCTAATGAGCCTATTTAGGCCATTGTCCATCTTATGAGTCTATTTCAGCCCAGGGTGACATGAGGTCAAAGGGAACTATATAATGGAGAACTCACAACTAGCTTTCCTCAGACTGATGAAGCTGTTTGGATGAGCAGCAAAACGTTTCAAGCACTCAAGAAAATAAGTCCAGTTGCCATGACTCAACTTCCAGATAAACTCACCTGGATGACTAAGGATGTTCACAGACATTCTGGGAGGAAGTTTTCAGATTTTCTTATATTTTTGATAAGTGATGCAGCGCATCAGTGATGCCCTGATATGATTGTAAAAATTCCATGGAGGGGCAAAGGAAAGGTTTAATTTTCTCATATAATGAAGTTGCTGTCTTCTTAACAACATGGGAAATTCAAGGAATGGAAAATGACAAACCTCACTTTGGTTTGTTTCCAGAGATGACTAAGGATGTTCACAGACATTCTGGGAGGAAGTTTTCAGATTTTCTTATATTTTTGATAAGTGATGCAGCGCATCAGTGATGCCCTGATATGATTGTAAAAATTCCGTGGAGGGGCAAAGGAAAGGTTTAATTTTCTCATATAATGAAGTTGCTGTCTTCTTAACAACATGGGAAATTCAATGAATGGAAAATGACAAACCTTGCTTTGGTTTGTTTCCAGAGATCGCATGTTCCAGGAATGAACCAAAACGGAGTACTCCTACACACACCAAGAGAACAGACGCAAGATATGGGCAATTGCTGGTTTGCCAGTTTGTATCACTTTTGTTTATTGGCCAAACAGATGTTCCATGCTTCAAAGCCCCACTTCCTCTGGTGGGAGAAGATGGAGCAAACTAATATTCTGTGGCTCCAAAGAGAAGGGCCCGAATGAACAGGTTCAATGAGAAAGGTTTAAACCAAATATGAGAAATATAGAACAGCACACACACACCTACAGTTATTTCCAGTTTCTTCTTCGGTGTCTGTGCATGACTGAGAGAGGCAGCTCCAGCCCAAAGAACTGGGTTTCCTGCTCTCCTGTTTGCAACGGAGGCATTCCCTGTTCCTTGACCCCAATTTCAGCTTCTCTATTTCAGAGGAAGCTGCTTCCTCAGGCCACAAATGAATTTCCTTTAAGCCACCTGGATATAGCATGGTCTCTGGTTCCATCTACTGGCTAGTCCTGGTAATACACCTTGAGAATGTGTACTTCTGGGTTTTGTTTTATTTTATTAGATTTTTCAGGCAGTGGATAAGGGAAACCATGGATGCTAATATGGTAGATCTAGTATACTTCTTATTGGTAAGTGCTGTTAAACAATAGAATGGATTGCCTTGAAAGGTGTTCAGCTGTATATTTCAGCATTGGCAGGGGGCTGGAATCTATGACCCTTGGGGGATCTGTGATCTTTGGGGGATCCTTCAATCCTTGATCTGGTGGGGGAAACTAGTTGTACCTATTGAATCTGGCCACTGCAAATGAGGAAGAATGTCGTTTGAGCTAATTTTTGAACAACGCATCCAAAATGGCAAATTTCTCTACCATCAGAATGGGAAATAATTTGAAGTTTTTTTTAAAAAAATGAGAATGCAGGAGAAAGGGAAATACATAGAATACCCCATGGTGGGGGGGATCATACTCTCACCTGCCACCTAATCCCACTTACCAGCTGGTTGGGTTGTATCGGTGGCGGTGGCAAAATCCTCGTCGTAGAATTCATCGTTGGACTCGTCCCCGTCCATTGATGACCAGGCCCTCAGCTTGGCTTCAGCGATGGCAAATTGCTCTGCGACACCTAGGAAGGAGGGAATGCTGTCAGCCAGAGGAAGAGAAGAGAAGCCAGCAGGGCACAGCCAACAGGTCACACAATAAGACCCCGATGATCTGGAGTGCTAATATATAATGCAACCTGCAGAAATGCAAGGTACAGAGGAAACATAGCATGCCGGTTTTCAAAGAGATGGGTGTGTTGGTCTTTTTTGCACAGGTACTAAATCACAGAATGACAGAATCATGAAGGGGATTGGACAGGTTCCTGGAGGAAAAGTCCATCACAGGTTACAAACCATGATGGAGATGTGTCATCTCCAGGTTTAAAACTGGGGCACTCCAAGGACCAGATGCAAGGGAGTGGTATCAGGAGACAGAGATCTAGTCTCATGTGTTCTCGGACACATTTGGTGGGGCCACTGTGAGACTCTGGAAGCGAAACTAGTTGGGCCTTTGGCCTGATCCAGCAGGGCTCTTATGTTCTTATGTTCTTATGAAGTTGGAAGGGGCCTGTGAGGCCATCACATCCAACCCTTTGCTCCACACAGGAATACAAATTATAGCATATTTCTGCCAGGTGGTTGTCCAGATTTCTCTTGAATGTCTCCAGTGCTGGAGAGCTCACCGCTTCTCATGGTCACTGGTTCCATTGTCATACTGCTCTAACAGTTAAGAGGTTTTTTTTCCTGATATTCAGCCAAAATCTGGCTTCCTGTAACTTGAGCCAATTGTTGCTTGTACTGCACTCTGGGCAAATGAAGAACAGCTCCTGCACCTCCTCTGTAGAACATAATTTCAAGTATTTGAAAAGTGTTCTCCTATCTCCCCTCAGCCTGCTTTTCTCAAGGCAATAGGTGCCCAAGTTCTTTCAGTCTTTCCTCATAAGACTTGGTTTCTACCACCCTGATCATCCTTGTCGCCCTCCTCTGAACGTCTTCTAATTCGTCAGCATCCTTCTGGAAGTGCAGTGTCCAGAACTGGACACATCTCACTGGACAAGGCCGCTGAACACCGCTGAACATAAAAACAAAAGTGTCATTGAATCTCAAAGACTACTAGATTAGTTTCAATGTGAGCTCTTGAGGGTTATAAGAACATAAGAAGAGCCATGTTGGGTCAGGCCAAAGACCCATCTAGTCCAGCTTCCTGTATCTTACAGTGGCCCCACCAAATGCCTCTTGGAGCACACGAAACTAGATATCTGTCTCCCGATACCACTCCCCTGCATCTGGCCCTTGAAGTGCCCTGGTTTTAAGCCTGGAGATGACACATCTCCATCCATCATGGTTTGTAACCTGTGATGGACTTTTCCTCCCGGAATCTGTCCAATCCCCTTTTGAAGGCATCCAGGCCAGATGCTATCACCACATCCTGTGGCAGGGAGTTCCGCAGACTAACAACACGCTGGGTAAAAAAATATTTCCTCTATTCTCACTCTCCCAGCCCTCAGTTTGAGTGGATGCCCCCCTAGTTCTGGTATTTTGTGAGAGGGAGAAGAGCCTCCCTCTATCCACTTTATTCATGCCCTGCATTATTTTGTTACGAGCCACTCTTTCAGATGCATCTAAGGACAAGGACTGCAGTCCACGCAAAAGCACATGGAAGCAAATTTGGCATTAAAGGGAGTGTGGCTCTGTTTGAAATAAATTATCTTTCTTATTGCTCTGCTCAGGCTGAGGTGACTGAGAAGCTGCTGCAGCGAGCCCAGTGCGTGGAGTCCCGTTATCAGAAAAAGCCACAATGCTGTCGCTGCTGTTGCCAACTTCTTTCTTCTGTGCTTCACGTAGCTGCAAGATAATTAGGAGGCTAGATGCAGAAGGGGACAGTGGTTTTTGCTCTTATAGTGTGGAATGTACCATTTGTACGTTCTACGTAGTTTCATTATGATGTTTTATTTAGTTTATTATTATTTTTTATTGTTTTCATTGTCTTCTTTATTTGCATATTGTTGTAAACCGCCCGGAGTTCCTCCGGAAGATGGGCGGTATATAAGTATTAAAATAAATAAATAAAAATAAATAAGCCGTTTCAGAAGGTGTTGTGTAGGTGGTGTTGGAATATGGCAAGATCTATATTCAGACATTATAGGGTTAAAGTCAGCTGAACCTCATGTGGAACGGTAAGCCTGTGAGTTATATCTCTTTAACTAGTATGGCTCCTACAAAAGGAATACAGTGGAACCTTGACTTACGTCATTAATCCGTTCCAGTGGTCTAGACTTAAGTCAAACATGACTTAAATCAAATGAACATTTCCCATAGAAAGTAATGGGAAAGCAGATTAATCCGTTCCAGATGATGAAAAAGACCCCCGAAAACAGCAATTTAACATAAATTTGACTAGGATAGGAGATTCCTTCAGGGTATGTAAATGAAATGTTTCTTCAAAGAGAGGAGGAGGCAGTGGAATTATAGTCCACAAGTTATATGCCTCCACTTTTTAATGTTCATAGCAACAATGTCTAACATTTAAGTTTTACTGATTTTTAACCTGACGTTCCAAGTTCTGAACAACTCTATGCTTACCATTAGAGTCCCACAACTTTACAGCTCCCCAACTAAAATACTTCCATTGTGGACCAGACTTCTGCAGCCAGATTTTTTACAAGACTGAGCCGACTGTCTAACCAGCGAGGCCAGCCCCGAGCTCCCGGCTCTTCTTCTCCTCCGGCAGCAGCGGCGGCTTCGGTGAGGCCGAGGACCAGCTCCAGGTGCTCTGAGCTGGCCTCGCCGAAGCCTCCGCTGCAGGAGGAGAGGAAGAAGGCAGGAGCAGTTTGGAGGCGGCAGCCGCGATGCTGGGTTGTGGCTGCCGCCCAATCCCGGTGCCTTGCGCCGGGGCTCCAAGATGTAAGTCAAAGCCTACGACTCAAGTCAAACAGGCCCCTTCTTGCTGCAAGTCAAATATGATACAAGTCAAGCAGTATGTAAGTCAAGGTTCCACTGTAGCTTCACCTTGCTCAGAAGCATTGTGCTACAGTCTTAGCTCTTTGCTAGCTGCTGCAGCCTGTTGCTGACTCTGTCCCTCTCCCCATGACGATTGTCAGAGGGAGGCAGACTATCCTGGGCGTTGCCTGAGCTGCCCTCACCTTATCTTATGTTACTTTGTTTGATATGTTTTTGTATGTACTGCTAGTGTTTTGTTGTTTTATTAGGAATATCCCATTTACCCTTTCCCCTGAGAGAAATGTGTGTGTGTTGTGTCGTTACAGTCGTGACCGACTCTTCGTGACTCCATGTCCATGGAGTTTTCTTGGCAGGAAGACTGGAGTGGCTTGCCAGTTCCTACTCCAGCGCCTACAGCACCTGGTATTCCCTGGTGGTCGCCCATCCAAGTACTAACCCGGGCTGACCCTGCTTAGCTTCCGAAATCAGGCAAGATCGGATGTGCTTAGGGCATCTAGGCAGTGAGAGAAATAGATAAAGTTTATTTTTTATATACTTCACTTTTGTCTCAGAGTCTTCAGTCTACAGATTTTAACCCCAACAGGTGGCAAGTGCCCTTTCAAAGGTAGACGGGGCCACATCTTATTTTACACCTGGTCCAAACAGAAATACCTTTTTTTTTTTTATATAATAATAAAATAGTAGGATTGCAGTATCGGGGGTGGGTGGGTTGTCAGTTCCAAGCTGCCCCCCCAGATGCTGAAGAAATCTGCAAATATCCAGCACTACAGATTGCACGAGCTCCCCCTCCCTCCCTCCAGTTCTTGTTGTAACTACACCCCAGAGATACATATAAATATGCATTTTGTTTTTTTGTTTTTTTAATTTAAAATTTTCCAGGGAAGCCTTTGGGTCTGAGATCCAAGTCCCAGTCTTTGGCACTTGGTTCCGAGTCCGGGACTCCAGTACAAAGCCCCAAGCCCCAAGACTGAGTTGGTCCCTATTGAACACAAACCTCCCCCCCCCCCCCCCCGGTAGAAACAAGGAAGGGAGGAGTGGGTTCCAAGTCACAGTTCAAGTCCAAGTCATTGGCCAAAACCCAAAGTCAAGTCACTGTTGAGACTTAAGTCCAACCTGACAGTGAGTCCCATGACTCAAGTCCTGCCCCTACGATGGGCCCAGCTGCACAGAATCCACGTGAAAATGATGTAGCAAAATGAAGGGCGGGCAGGCAGTGAGAAGTCAGGCCAAGAATCCACAAAATAGCTTTACTGCTGCCTGGAGTCTCAGCCATGTCTAAAATGATGACTCGTTCACCACAGGGGGAAGGAATTGTCCGGTTCGCACCAGCCATGCCCTGGCTTAAGAGCATCTAGAATTCTAGATAATACCTCCTGCTTGTAAAACCCTTTGTCTCCTCCTCCTCCTCCCTGTAAACAGGTATCATTCATTTGTGTAACAAATGGTTTAGGAAAACCCTTTGCATACAGACGCCCAAGCCACTCCCTTACACCCAGTCTCCTCTGTCTTAAGCCCCTCACACAAGATGGGACACCCGTTGTATTTGGCACACCTGGACTCCCCAGGCCACTTCCTTACCCCAGAGTAAACAATGTCGCCTTGTTTTTCCTCCGTCGTCTAATCCCATCATCCCGGGGGGGGGGGGAACAGTCATTGTTTATACTGTATGTTAAGGGATGTGGCCATATTTGTATGGCAATACTGTAAATAATGTAACCCATTGCTGATCTTTCCTGCACCTTGCATCCTTTGTTTTGTATTGGGAAAACTTTTCCAAGTTTTCCTACTGCTGCCTCCTCCCCCTGTACAAATTTATAAAAACCCTGTTCTTGCCTGCATCGAGGCAGAGACTTGACTTTTGCTGCCAGAGGCTAAGTTTCTCTCAGCCTGCTTGCTTTATTGATCAATAAACCTTGCAAAATCGAACTCTCTCGCATCAGATCTTTAATTGGTGACTTGGATCTGGTGAACACGGGCAGATTAGATCCCCGGGACTCAACCCCTGGTATTTACTTAGCCAGCGGATAAGTGAAACAGCGGATATCAATCCTGCTGATGTGGGGGCTCCAGCTGTAATAAAAACAGTATTTCTTCAAATCATTTCTAAGTTATGGCAGTTCTTTCCAGGGTTATCTAGGTGGTGACTATTGGGAAGAAAGCGAGCATTTCTTTTTTCCTGGGAGTGCTCCAGGGCGCTGCCCTTTGGCCAAAGTTACGTAGTCTGGAAAGCGCAGCTGGGAATGAAACTCCCAAGCAAACTAATACAAATACCCTGAACTCTCCCAACAGCAATTTAGCAGGCTGGAGAAGAACCTGCCTTGACAGGCAGGTGTCTAAGACCAGAAAGGAGTGAACAGCTTGGCATTTTTAATATATACAGTGGTGCCTCAGATAACGATGGTAATTCGTTCTCCGAGGTTAGTTGTTATCCGAAACACGTCATTATCCGAAACGCAGTTTCCCATAGGAATGAATGGGAAACCGTTCAATCCGTTCTGGAGCCTAGGAAAAAGGCACAGACACCTGGTTTTTTGCTCAAAACTCTATAGAAAGTGCACTTTAAAGGTACAGATGCAATTTCACCTGGGATAACCTTTTTACTGATGCATGCTGGAAATTCATTATCTGAGGCAGTCCATAGGGAAAATTCGTTATCTGAGGCAGCCCATAGGAAGATTCGTTATCCAAGGCAGTCCATAGGGAAAATTCATTCTCCAAGGCAGACCTATACCTAGGAATTGCGATTCGTTATCCGAGGCAGCCCATAGGGAAAATTCATTATAAGAGGCAACCCTATACCCAGAAATTTGCAGTTGTTATCCAAATTATTCGTTATCCGGGGCAGTTGTTATCCGAGGTACCACTGTATATACTAAGCACCAATAACTCCTGGTCTTTTGGGGATGAGACAGCCAACCAGATTGTAACGCTGATCCCTCTTCCATGAGGTTGGGGGCGGGGGGGGGTGTTTCTCGGTGAACTTTCTGGGGTTCGGCAGGCCACAAGACAAGGCTGAGATCAGTAGGCCGCATGCAGAGGCTGGTCAATTTCTGAAGAAGTCTTGCCAGGTATCCTCTTAAGCAGAGCGTGGTACGGTGGTTAAAACAGCTGTATTGCAACTAAAACTGTGCTCATGACTTGGGGTACAATTCCAGGTAGCCGGCTCAAGGTTCACTCAGCTTTCCATCCTTCCGAGGTCAGTAAAATGAGTACCCAGCCCGCTGGGGTTGGGGTAATGTGTAGCCTGGATAAATAAACTGTAAACTGCCAAGAGTGTGCTTTAAGTGCCGGGGGTGGGGCAGTATATAAGCAGAACACTTTGCTTTTTTGCCTTGCTTTGCTTTTGGACTACAACGCCCCAAATCCCCCCTTCCCGCCAGCACACACATTTAGAGCTACAGATCCATGCAGCTTCCTGAGCTTTTGGGCTCTCCTTGGAGGGATGGTTCAGGCCCTTAAGCACCTAAGCACCAATATTTGAGAAGCGATGGAAAAGAGGTGTGTGTGTATGTGATTAGAGATGGGCACGACTTAGCGGTATTCCCGTTTCCGTTTCCGTTACTCGGTTCCGTTACTCTACGGAAACGGTAACGGGAATTACTCCCCCAGACTTCGAGCTCGAACCGATGAACGAACAATTTTGGTCTGATTTGTCGTGCTTGTTCCTTGCATCGCGCGATCGCGCGATGCCACGCGGCACAGAAAAAAAGTTTTTAAAAGTTAAAAAAACCCGGTTCCCGGCCGAAAAGCAGGCGGAAAAATGCCTGCCGTGCCTCAGGGCACCTACCAGAGGGGTTGTTTCTGGAGGTCCCCGGCCTCCCCCCCATCCCCCGGCCTCCCCCCCCATCCCCCGTCCTAGTGGGCTGCTCTGTGGGACTCGCCGCAGGCTCGCAGCCAGCAAAAAGCCCAGTCTCGCCGGCCGCCGCAATTAAAGCGCAAGTAAGCGGCACGGACGGCACAGGAAAAAACTTTTAAACTCTCCCCCCACCCATTCCCGGGCCAAAAAAGCAGGCGGAAAAATGCCTGCTTGACTAAGGGCGCAGGGCACCTACCGGAGGGGTGGTTTCTGGAGGGGGGGTCCCGCCTCCCCCCCGTCCTGGGCAGACGGACTCGCGAGTCGCCATCGCCATGCCATGCGGTGCGGGCGGGGGATCCAAAATGGGGCGGCGAACGCAATATTGTTTTTGAAATCGTGGTCCAAAAACACACAAGCACAACAGAAACACGCGAAAATTTATAAACTGCCAGATTTTTCACAGTAGCAGTGGGTTTTTTCTTGCAACAAAATGTCTCTCCTCTCCTCCTCTGTCCTCCATTGATTTTATTTTATTTTATTTTATTTACACCTGCGCATTGGATGGGCTGGCCGAGTGGCCAGCCATGTGGGAGTGGACGACCATGCAAATTTTTGGAGCCATCCCACCAGTCGCATGGCCACTTGGCCATGGAGACTTCTGGGATGTGCCAAAAAGCCCCCTAAAACCTGCCCTAGCCCTAACCCTAACCCTTGACTCCGTACCCATACGTCACAGACTGTCTTCTTAGTGGGTCAGAGAGGCACCCAGAGGTGCAACCCACTAGCCCACCGTAACCTTACCCGTCACTAGCCTAACCCTAGCCCTTGCACTAAGCCACCTTAAAGCCAGATCTACTTGCTTGCATTGCACTACACGCAGCAAGTACACTTCCCTTCTGTGTGAGACATGGTGGTGCGAGAGCCTTGTGCAGGGAAGGCATGATTCTATCACTCTCACACTGGTCTCACTGTCTGCACATTATGTTATGCAATATCCATATGGCTATTGCATAGCATTTTGCAGCAGCAGCAGGTGAGGAAGGGAGACCCCCATGTAGAGGGGTCTCTTGGAGCCTGCTTCCCCTTCCTAGTGGGTGAGGATAGGAGGCACCCACGGGTGCCTCCAGGAGCCCACTTTTCCTTTATAGCGGGCCAGAGGAGGCACCCACCCCACAGAGGTGCCTCCAGGAACCCGCTCCCCCCCAAAAAAAACCCAGTACTAACGACAACGAAAAAATGAAAAAACGAACCGACTAATTTTTGCGAATTTTCGCGAAACCCGGAAACGACCTGAAACAGGACTGGCCCGACTAACGACAACTCGAAATTTTTTTTTTCAAGTCGTGCCCATCTCTATATGTGATCCTTTAAGACTCATCCGTAGATGCCGCCACCACCCTGGGAAAGATTCCAGGCTCCAGGATTAATTTGGGCCAGCGGCCAGCTGCTCGCAGAGGAAACCCGCCCCGCCCAAACTCCGACTTTCCACAAGTTCATTAATTTTAAATCGATGCAAATTTAACTTCGCCCAAGGCGAGGTGGAGATGAGACAAGAGCGGGCATCCGACTGGCAGCATCAACAGCACAGATTAGGCAAAGGAGCCGGCAGCTATCAAAGTTACATATCTCCTCGCACTTATCTACTTAGAGACGAAGGTCTCTGCCGTGGTAAGCAGGAAGGGAAACCCTGGTGTTAAAACACCCGCTTGCAAGAAACCAGGGGGTAGGGCAAAGGGAGGCAGAGAGCACGGCAAAGGAGACATTGATAGACAAAAAACCTGGACTGATCGACCAGCCTGAAATGGGAGAGAGATTTAATTTACTCCTCTCTTTTTTATTCACCAAGCTTTGGTCCTTCTAGATCTCTGACTCCTTTCCTTTTGCACAAGCCAGGCGTGAGAGAGCTCTCTCTTTCCACGGGTCCATCCAACAGCCTAGGCTTTTCAACGGTTAGAGCAGGATGCCCTCGGTTGGAGGCATTCGAGAGAGAAATGGGACATCCGTCTGTCCAGTCTGCTTTGACTGGGATTCCCGCCCTGAGCAGGGGGTGGGACTTGATGGCCTTACGGGCCCCTTCCAATTCTAGGGTTCTGTGATTGCATGTTGGAGAAGGATGAACCTGGAAGGATGAAGCCCCAGGAAAGGGGCTGAAATTGGAATAGCTGTAGGCTATACCAGTGTCATGGTAAAAGGTGACGTTCAGGCACTCATCAAAAAATTTGGATCATAGTAAAAAACTCATTCCAACTGTGTTCATCTCTTCTGGGAACGTGTCTTTTGCTCAGCTAATGGCTCTTAGTTGTTTGTTTAGCCCAGTGGTGGTTCTCAACCTGTGGGTCCCCAGATGTTCCTGGACTGCGACTCCCAGAATTCTTCACCACTCGTTGAGTAGGAAAGGATTTCTGGGAGTTGCATTCCAGGAACTTCTGGGGACCCACAGGTTGAGAACCACTGGCCCATCTCAAGATACTTTTTGTTAAAACAAGAGGATGTAAGACTATCGTGCTGAATCGGATCGAGGGCTTCCCAAAGCCAGCATCCTGGTCACGGCCCACAAGCTCATGATGCTCACAAGGCACTCTTGGCAAGAAAACCCATTTGTAACATTGTAAGTCACCCAGAGTGGTCTAGGTGGTAGATGGTGTGGTATAGAAATCCAATTTATTATTATTATTATTATTATTATTATTATTATTATTATTAATAATAATAATAATAATAATAATAATAATAATAATAATAATAATAATAATAATAATAATAATAAAAAAACCAGGGCATGAGCCTGTAGAGTTACAGGAAGCTGAACCATCTCAGAAGCGGCAGAAATATGCTTTACCAGAGAATCGGACAATCATGAAATGCTTGAAAAACAAGGCTACCAAAAGCGGATGCATCAGTTATGGAAACAAGAATATCCAAACTCCAAGATAACTGAATTACCCGATATCAGGATCTGAAAATTGAACTTCAGAGACTCTGGCATAAACTGGTACAGGTGATCCCAGTGGTAATCGGCATGCTGGGTGCGGTGCCTAAAGAGCTAAGAAAGTATTTAGAAGAAATTGGAGTTGACAAAGTCACCCCCATCAGTCAGCTGCAGAAAGCCGCCTTACTGGGATCTGCTCGCATAATTCGCCGATACATCACTGAGTCCTAAACGCTTGTGAAGCGTTCGACTAGTGATTGGTAATACAAAATCCAGCGTAGATAGCTGTGTGGTTAATAAATAAATGAATGAATGAATGAATAAATAAATAAATAAATAAATAAATAAATAAATAAATAAATAAATCTCACCTGCCAGCACTGTGAAGAATGTGGGTAAACTCAGGGAAGCCTAAGTAAGGTAATGGGTAGCATGGTTGTCCCTCTGGTTCAGACAGGGTGGGACTTCCTGGTATCTTGGGATGGGCGGAATGAGGAACTAAGAGCCATTAGTTTAGCAAAAGGCCTGTTCCCAATAGAGAAGGACAGGGCTGGGACAAGTCCTAGGCAGGACAGGTCTACTCTAACTTTGACTTAGTAGGCTGAAGTAAGTTGCAATTAGAGTCAGGCCTATTTGAATCAACAGAACATACAGAGGAGCTGACGCACCAAATCCTCATTGATGCAATGGGTCTCCTCTAGTGTGATTTACTACACTAAGCCATAGGATTATGGCCAGTTTCACTACCCTTCATCTGCAATCATATGGAAAATGGATTTGCTCACTTGTTAAAGATCAAAGCCCCAAATTCACAACGGGGAATATCTCTCTCTGCCTCAGTATCTACCGTATATCTCTTCAGCTGGGATGGGATGTTTTGCAGAAATGACTGCCAGAAAGACAGAGAAAGGAGTTCTAGCCTGAACTCTCATCAAAAATTAAGATGACTAACGAGGCTAACGAAACTCCACAAGAAGACCAGACTCCCTGGAAAAGAAAGTCAATCCAGGGAGCAGTGGAAGGCAGAGTTCCAGTTTGGAAGATGGGTGGTATAAAAATGAAATAAATAAATAAATAAATAATATAGTAGGAAAGGAGACTTAAGGCTGAACATGAGATAGAGTGACTCAGTAAGGAAACCACAGGCTTCAATATGCAAGACCAGAGCTGTGCTTTAAATGATAGGCCCTTTTGGAGGTCTTTAAGGGTATTTGTACACAACCCCTAAACTCCGCCGCAAATGGCTGCCAGCTCCGGAGCTTACAATTGTTTCCCCACCAGCTCCAGAGTTTGCAGAAAATTAAATGCGACCACGCCCACCTAAGCGCATCCCAGCGCACTTTTCATGTACCTGCTCTCAGAGGGTGAAAATCCCCAGATCCGGATATAACCTAGAGTGCCCGGCTCTCCTCGCTTCTGTTTGTTTGTTTTTTTGCCTCCCGCCCCTTTAAGAGAAGGAATCAGGACAACGACGGGGCTCTGGGCTGCTTGGGAGGTGAGCCTGCATTTTTTCCTCTCTTTTTTTCTCCCTCCCCTCACGCAGACAGGAGCAAGGAAGTGCGGAGGGGTGGGGACGCAGGAAGAGCAACGAACCCCCAAGATCTCTGGTCCGAACTTAAGTGGCCAGCGGATCTTAGGGGTCGTGTGAAAAGGCCCTAACTCACAGCGTCACCATAAACTGGACATGACTCAATGGTACGTCCCAACACGTATATCTGCCTCCATTCCTCTAAACCCATCCTTCTCTTTCTGGGGAAGCTGTAATTCCTGTCTGTCTCGGTGGCAATTTTATTTCTGAATGGGGGCGGCATTGCCCTCTTTCCTCTTCGGCTCGATTCCCCTGTTTTTTTGCTAGATCCCCAATGAACAAAAATTAGACCGAAGACGGTTTGCCAGTTCTAAAGAGAAAACAATGGGGGGAAAACCTTCACCTGCTTAATTTACCCATTTGAGTTGCTTTGAAGTCAGAGGTGATTTGGGAAAAATGGAAAGCCTGCTTCTGATTTTAGGGCAATTTATCAGATTCACAAATCTCGGGACTGGGAAAACAGAGGCCTAAATGTGGATGAGCCCCACCAGCAAATATGGAGATTGGCAACACGTTTAAAGAAGAATACATAAGTGATTTAGAGGGCCATGACTTCCCCGGTGTTGGTTACCTAGGAGCAAAGTTTTCAACTTTTACCATTTTGCCAAGATCTACAACATTGCAGAGGCAGACCACTTCCGTGCATGTACAGAGTGCTCACCGTAGCAAGCCCACCGGGTTTTTGGAAGGGGTCTTCGAGAAAGGCGGGGCTTTGAGTATGGAGGCCCAAATTGGACTGAGCTTTGACTTGGGCCGTGGTCACACCTGGGTTTCGATCCTGATCTTCTGAAGGTCCGGCTTTTCCTCTTCGTCCCATCACGTGATTGAATAAGTGGGACAGGAGTTCACACATCACAAGCTGGTTGTTTTTTTTTAAATTTTAAAGTGCAGTTCAGCCCCCCTTGGCCAGCAGGTAGTGCTAGCATTTGAAAAACACGGATCACTTGGCTGGGGAAAATTAAAACTTAGGGCACCACATGGAGCTTCCTGCTTCTCCGAAGGTGAAAAGCAATTAAAAAAACATAGCCCATCGGCCCCAGGAACAGCCGGTTGGTGCTATGAAAAAAGATAGAAAAAGAAACCCGGATCATCTGCGTGGTCCCACGGTGTCTGCCTCTAAGGATTTTCAAAGCGAGGCAAAAATTTCCCTACCTCTTCGGTGAGTCACAGAAAGCTCACTTCAAGGGGCATTACCGGGTTTTCTTTTTTCTTTTTTTTTCAAAAAGCCCAGTGGCCGTGGGGATGGCATTTTTAGACACGGGTTATCTGGTAATTTAAACTGCTTTTAAAGGGACGTGGGACCTGGGTCTTTGTTAATTTTGCTTGTATGCAAGCAGCCAAGCTTGTTTCTAAATTGGGGGGGGGTGTCACATATGTTGCTAACTTGGGACCACAGCTGCCTCTCAGGGAAGGGGAGGGGGAAGCAGTCACTGCCACCTTTTGGGCTTCAGCCTCCGCATTTAGCATCCGGCCCCAGCGAAGTGGAGCTCAGACTGAATCATAGCTCAACTTGTGGTTGACGAACTTAAACCACCCATCGCCAAGAGGGAAAAACCAGCAAATCCATCACCAGTTGGCAGGGGAAAATCAATAGCATGAGAGGAAACACCCCAATGCTACTGGATGGGTGTTGTTACATGCTGCCCCAATCCTTTCAGACTTACGGTGATCCTATACATGAGAACTCTCCAAAATGGCCTGTCCACAGCAAAAGCATAGCAAAGTGTTCTGCTTATATATGCCCCGTACCACTTCAAGTAGTCTCTGGGTGGTTTACAGTTTTTTTAATTACAGCATGCAGCCTACACATTGCCCCCCCCTCCTCCAGCAAGCTGGGTACTCATTTTACTGACCTCGGAAGGATGGAAGGCGGAGTCAACCAGGAGCTGGCTACCTGGGATTGAACCCCAGGTCCTGAGCACAGTTTTAGCTGCAGGGCAGGCATTTAACCACTGTGCCACTACTCAGCTCTTGTAAACATATGCCTGTGGCTCGTTTAGGGCAGAGGTCTCCAACCTTTTTAGGATCAGGGAACAGTATTGTTCATGCGTGTGGCGCGCGCGCGCACACACACACACACACACACACACCACACCCCAGTTAGTTCGGTCACAGCCTAAACAAAAGCAAATGGGTGTGCGGGAGAGGAAGAGCCCTGCACGGGGCCGGGGAAGCATGCATGCCAAAGTGAGCATGCGTCTGACAGGAAAGCTTGTGGCACAATTCCAAACAGACCATGGCCTGGGACTGGTCCACAGACCAGAGGTTGGGAACCCCTGTTCTAGGGAGTCAACCCATCTCATATTTGATGCTCCTCTTTTCCTGCCACCTTTCCCATTCCCCGGAAAAGAAAAGAAAATCCAGAATTATTTTCCTCACATGTATTACCAAAACTGGCCACTAGAGGAAGCCAAAGACCATACCACGAATTCTTGTTGTTGGTGAAGTTCTGGTAATGCTTGTGAAAATATTTTTCTCTCTCCCCCCTCCCCCCAATAATCATAATAGTGTTTGCTTTGCTATCATCTGTAGCTTCAGCATCCACGGGGAAACTTGGAAACCAATCCTCTGCAGATATTTGGTCCTACTGAACTTTTGTTTTATTGAAAGGAAACTGTTCCAACTGATCAATAGAACTGGAAAAATCACCATGGAAATGTATCCACAAATGTAACTTTAAAATAACTTTACACATCATTACTCGTTCTACCAATTTAAAGTGTTCTGCTTGCATACCACCCCATAGTGCTTAAAGCACTCTCTGGGAGGTTTACAATTTATTTATGCAGGCTACACAGTGACCCCCCCCACACACACACACACAACGCCGAGCAATCTGGGTACTCCTTTTACTTGGAAGGACAGAAGGCTGAGTCAACCACCAGGTCGTGAGCACAGTTATAGCTGCAGGACAGCCATTTAACCTCTGCACCAGTAGGCAGTTAAGTAACCTTGGCCCTGCTCGTTTAGTTATAAACAATTGTGCTTACATAAAAGCAAGAGTAAAAAAAGCAAGTTGTCCAGTAATCCTAGTTGACAAATTAATTGGAGAACCAGGTCAGGGGGGTTGCCTGCCTTCAACCCACACATGTACAGAAAGGTTGCTTTTTCTACAGCATGGAGAGAAAAGTTACCGCAGGAAGCAACTCTTAAAACCATGGGTACAGGGCCCATTGAAAACCAGACTGACCCTCTTTTCCCCTGGATGCCTCCGTCTCCTTCACTTACACTGGCTGCAGGCAGAAAGAAATACTGTATTTTTCCCATGTATAAGAGTATATTTTTTATCTAAACTTTTTGGACGAAAAATTGAGGGTTGTCTTATACACCCTCAATATGCAAGGAGAGAACCATGCAGTTGCGAAACTGTAATTTTGAGTTGTAAAAGTGGGGGTTGTCTCATCCATGGGGGCATCTTATAGCCGGGAAAATACAGTAATACTCCCTTCCCCTCAAACCCAAAGCCAAGGGTGGCAGACAAATAATAATAATAATAATAATAATAATAATAATAATAATAATAATAATAATAATAATAATAATAATAATAATAATAATAATAAAGGCATACCTCAGTTTATGAGTACAGGGGACCCTCGTATAACAAACAGCTTGTATAACATAAAATTTGTACAGCATAAAAATTCTGGAGATAGGGGAAATCTGCTTAACAGAATCGCCTATGGGGCGAATCCGTACAACATAAAAACGGTCGTGATTAGGGATTACTCTGTTTTCAATGCATTCCTATGGGAAATTTTTATAAAGGAAAATTTGCTTAACAGAATTTCATTTGGAATGAATTAATTCCTTTATACAAGGGATCACTGTACCTCCATTAATGTAGTTTTCAGTTCATGAAAGGAAATCCATTGTAAACAATGCCTCAGTTCACAATTTTTTCCCTGCAATACCTCAGTTCACAATTTTTCCCCAGTAAGGCATTGTGAAAAAAAGTACCCAGGATGCATTGCGCCCCCATGTGTTTCCGGTTTATGAATTTTCGGGAATACGAAACATCCTGCATTAATTTTACAAACTGAGGGATGCCTACAGTGCATTTCAGTAATGCAGGGGGTTCAAGGAGAACAGGTTCTATTTAGTCTGCATTGTCAACAGACAGATTTGGAGTGTGCTGTCATCAGTACGCTGATGACACGCAGCTCTATCTCTCGTTTTCCACCTCTGCAGAGGAAGCTGTGAGGATCCTTGATGGGTGCCTGGACGCCGTGCTGACTTGGACCGGGGCGAACAGGCTTAAGCTCAACCCCGAGAAGACGGAGGTCATGTTCTTTGGGAGCTCGCCGTCTGGGTACGGTGGCCCCTTCCCCTGTCTGGGGGGAGTTTCCCTCCGGCCTGTGGAGAGGTCGCGGAATCTGGGCGTGGTCCTGGACCCAGCGCTTACCATGGAGCCCCAGGTGGCGTCGGTGACCAGGGCCGCATATTACCATCTTCGCCAGATCGCCCAGATCCGCCCGTACCTGGACGGTGACTCTCTGAGAACAGTGGTCCAAGCGCTGGTGGTCTCGAGGCTGGACTACTGCAACGCCCTCTACATGGGGTTGCCCTTGACTCTTCTCCGGAGACTGCAGCGGGTACAGAATGCGGCGGCCAGGTTGGTGGCTGGTGTGCGTCGGTACGACCACATCTCCCCAGTCCTGGCCCGCCTGCACTGGTTGCCCGTTGCAGCCCGGATTAGATTCAAGGTCCTGGTTTTAGTGTATAAAACCCTCCATGGCTTGGGACAGGACTACCTGTCGGAGCGAATCGCCCAGCGATCCATCTCGGCCCGACCTGTTCGGCAGGTGCGAGCGCACTCGCTCCGGGTTGCCACCCCACGAGAAGCCCGGAAATCGGTCACCCGGAACCGGGCTTTCTCGGTGGCAGCCCCTTCTCTTTGGAACTCCATCCCACGCGAAGTGCGCTCTGCAGAGCCCCTGCTGGCCTTTCGAAAAGCTTTAAAAACTTATCTGTTTCGAGAGGCCTTTGGCGAGCCCTAACTAATTTATTTCCTTTTTTTTTTCTTTTTCCTCCCCGCCATCTCTTATGACCAAGCGACCAATGTTTGTGCTTAGTTGATTATTTGCCTAGTGCTGTTGTTTATTCATGCTCGCTTGATCTTTAAGTTTTATGATGCCAATGTGGCCCACTGGGGGCTCCTGGGTTTTTAACTGTTTACTCTATGTTTTGCTGTTTTATATTTGATTGCAATTTTTTGTCTATTTGGCGCATGTCGCTCACTGTAAGCCGCTTAGAGTTCCGCAAGGAAGATAAGCGGGGTATAAATATAATAAATAAATAAATAAATAAATAAATATAAATAAACAAACAAACAAACAAACAAACAAACAAAAAAGACCCAGCAGGAGAACAGAGAATGCTCATTCCATAGTGTCAGGCTTGCACATGTTGGTGGTGGGGTGGGGTATTCAGCCAGTGGTATTCTGAAAACAGTAACATTTCCTATTGTTGTCATGTCAGAACTGACTTCCAATGCCCTCTAACAGGGCTTTCAACATGTATCAGACATTTACAGAGTGTTTTTGCTAGTTCCTTTTCTTCCCGGTTCATTTTCCACGGATGACTGGGGGTTTGAACACAAGTCTATCACTCTACCCACTACCCCACACTGGGTATCCTAATTCTAACCCCTTCACAGTAGACAAACTCAGTCAGTAGCTTTGGCAGGACTTAATTCCCCCCCCCCTTGTCTTGCCTGTCCTTACAGCAGCCTGCTTTGGGCAGCTTGAAGGTACAGTATCTAGATGTGGCCGCTGTTTTTTATATGTCATAGTCATGCCGGCATGACCTTGTCTGAATATAAATAGCCTTGCCTTGACTGATGCAGGAAAAAAATGCTATTATTGGTGCAAATTTGACCTCGTGGGCTATTTTCTTGACCTATTGCTTTCTCTCTCTCTCTCTCTCTCTCTCTCTTCTCTTTCTCTCTCTCTCTCTCTCTCTCTGAAGAATACTCAACCAGTTTTTAAAAAATGTTTTCTGGACTCATTCAAAGCCGTTGCATTCTTCCTGTGGCACTTTTAAGGGCAGGGAGTGGACATATTATGCTGCCCTTGAGACACAGCTGTCTGCAGCTCCCATCACATCCTTCCTCGTGGGCTCTGCTAGCTGGGTCTGCTGGGTTCTGTAGTCCAAGCAGCATCTCGAGGGCAGCACTTAAACACATCCTTCCTCAACCAATAAGGAAATGGCTCTGAGGGTTGTAGAATCATAGAATCATAGAATTATAGAATCATAGAGATGGAAGAGACCTCAAGGGCCATCCAGTCCAACCCCCTGCCATGCAGGAACCCCCATCACAGGACTCCCGACTGATGGCCAACCAGCTTCTGCTTAAAGACCTCCAAAGAAGGAGACCCCACCACCCTCCGTGGCAGCATATTCCACTGCTGAACAGCTCTAACCATCATGAAGTTCTTCCTAATGTTCAAATGGAATCTCTTTTCCTGTAGTTTGAAACCATTGCCCCGAGTCCTAGTCTCTGAAGCCATGGAAAACAAACCTGTTCCCTCTTCAATAAGACATCCTTTCGAATATTTAAACATAGCTATCATATCCCCTCTCAGTCTTCTTTTTGAAAGGCTAAACATTCCCAATTCCCTAAGCCATTCCTCATAAGACATTTCCTCCAGACCTTCAACCATCCGGGTTGCCCTCCTCTGCACCCGTTCAAGGTTGTCAACATCCTTTTTAAATTGTGGCACACAGAACTGGACCCAGTACTCCACGTGGGGTCTGACCAGAGCAGAATAGAGTGGTACTATCACTTCCCTTGATCTAGACACGATGGTTCTGTTGATGCAACCAAGAATCGCATTGGCTTTCCTGGCTGCCGCATCACACTGCGGGTATGATGGAAGCTGTAGTGCAACACATCCACAAGAGCAGAGTCTTTTCTGGGTTCTGGAGCGTGTTGGAGTTGACTGAACGACACTGAGGTTTCTTGACTTGCACAGTGGGTTTGACTCTTTAAGGGTCAGTAGGAAAAAAAACTATGGGAACTGAGCCTTGCTGTTTTAGTGCTCAGGACAAACGACACTGCGTTCTGCCGATGGCAGGAAACATGGCTGCTGTTTTGTCTTGCTGCACAAAAGTGAACTTTGCTTATGCTCAGAATCTATGCTTCCAATGACATTTCCTACAGTAGGACCCCCGTGTCCACTGATTCAGTTATCCACGGTTGGCAGAGGGGAAAAAATAAACAATTCAGCAGCCACAAAGCAAGCTATAAAGCAAGCTGTTGTCACAAATATCATCTGTAAAGCAAGCTACTGTCACAAACAGTGGCCATAAAGCAAGCTACTGTCAGGAAACAACTGTTTGGGGGGGGGGGCTGGCGTTCTCTCTTATCCATGGTTTTCATTATCCCCAGCAGATCCCGGGGTCCTACTGGACTTGTTTTCTTCACAAAAATAAGGAGCATTTGAGATTATCCATCTCATTATTAAATCCCTTCCCCCCCCTCCTGAAAAAAAACATACATATTACAGCTCAGTGGTTTAGGCATCTAGCTAGGGAGCCAGAGTCTGGGAGTTCGATTCCTTACTGGGGCACTTTGGACTTGGATTATTCATCTGCTCCCTTCTAGCTCAGCAGTTCTAAGACAACGGCCACGGCGATAAAGTTTTCTCTCCCATTAAACCAAATACTGCCATGGCTGAATGTGATAGCCCACAAAAAGAAAGGAAGAAAAACCCATGCGTCACCCCTGTTCCACCCATTAAGAAATATGAACAGCCTAGCATGTGTGGTCACTTTCTTACTAGTAAGTTTACTTCCAGATTTCAGCACCCTTTCCCTTTGGGCGTCCGGGGGCGAAGCCCTACTGGAGGCACCCTTTAATCATCTCCCCCAACCCCACCCCGCCACCGCCAAGGAAAGAGATGTGATCCTTTTGAAGAATGAGAAAATCCGGGGTGGGGGGTGGGAGAGTGGAGGGAGGAGAGGAGAGATGGATTTCCTAGGGCTTCCCTGAGTCGTTCCTCCTCAGAGGAGGACAGCTCTTTTTTTTCTCACAGGGCACCTTGGTGGATCTGAGTCCTCTTGGCAGTAGCCTTCCTTGTCACTGTTTTATCATCGCCACCACGCCTGGATCTCCCTCCCTCCCCTCTCTCCAGCTGTCAAGCAGCAAACAGTTCAGCCCTAGAGGTTCCTGGACCACCGCCATGCTCTGCAAATCTCTTTGGGTTCCTAAAGTTGGGGGGTTCTCTAGGGAAGCGGGCCACCTTTCCGAGCGCCTCCATGGGAGGCCAGGCCCCTGCTCTCCCTCCGGCACCCAGTGGGGAAGGTTCACAGGAGGGACCAGGAAAATAATCATGCCCTGTCTGACTCATGTTCTTTCCTGGGTCTTTGGATGACTCAGCGGCTGGCCTTGTGTCCTGCATGCCCAGCGCCGCCTAGAAAAAAGGACCAGCCTCTCTTGTTAGCATGAGACGAGGCGTGGGTGGACTGGTCTGGTCTGGTCAGATGGAGGATGGCGAGAGCAGCGGCTGACAGACTACCATATTTTCCCACCAATAAGACGACTCCTGCTTTTCCAACCCAAAATTACACTTTTGCAGGCACACAGGCCTCTCGTTCGTTTCCGTCCGTGTATAAGACGACCCTCAACTTTTAATCTAACAATTTTAGACAAAAATAAAATATAGTCTTATAGATGGAAAAATACTGTAGGTGCCTGTGGAGAGCCTAGGATGCAGCCCCTCCATTCTGCCACAAGGCAGAAACTACCCGTGTGTGGATTCTGGGAATTATGATCACCACCACCACCACCACCACCACAAAGAAAAATGGAATTTTCTCCATTGTAGAGCTAAGGACCGCACTGAGGACTCTGTATGCCAGGGTGGAATGTTGGAGCAGAGTAACAGCTGCACCCCATGCCAAAATTCCAGGTTCCATGCCACTCAGACCTCCCCCAAGCGAATTAACATGCAGATCCACTTGAGGTCCAAGTGTTGCGGGCCAGAGATGTAAAGAGTAAGTGCCAGCCCATAACCCAGACATGAAACAACTGCATGCAACACATACAGTTGTTTCAAAATTACTCTCTGCTCTCCTGGCAGTTCCCTCCTCATCACTAAAACCCCATATACCCTGACGCATGCACAGACACCCTTGGGGTTGAGGGGGAAGCAAGGGTGATTATGAGAAGGTAAGGAAACCCAAACCAATAGGTGGGGATATGCATATTGGATACAAATATCCATATGAATGGATCCAAATGGGATGTTTAAAACAGCAGTATCCAAAAACCAGTGGGAGGAGATCTCGGTCTCCTTGGGCATGCAGGGTGCTGGATCCTGACACTGGATCATGCCTGAAAGAGTTGTTTGTAGAGTACAAGCTCCTTGAAAGCGACCCTGCCTAGCACGCCATGATCTGGTCCTAATTCACTTCACTTTCCACTCCAAAACATGAGTTACATGGTTGTCTGACTGCACCTTTGGTCTCTAGCTGCAAAGTGACAGACCTTGAACAAAGGATTTCAAAGACTCCAAAGAACAGCGGAAGAAGACACACACCAAAAAAGTTCATCGTTACTTCCTTTGGTTTGAACAAAGCAAAGCAAAGCAAAGTGTTCTGCTTATATGCAGCCCCATAGTGTTTAAAGCTGGGCGGTTTACAATTTATTTATGCAGGTTACACTTTGCCCACCCTCCCAAGTGAGGGGTACTCATTTTACCGACCTCGGAAGGATAGAAGGCTGAGTCAACCATGAGCCCGGCAACCTGGGATTGAACCCCAGGTCGTGAGCACAGTTTTAGCTGCAGTACAGGCATTTAACCACTGTGCCACAAGGCTCTTGTAAAGAGTTTTATCGTTATTGTCATTATGCTAATTCCCAGCTCATCCATGCATGTTTGTCATTATTATCATCCAGCTTCTGTATCTGTTGTGCTCATTATTTGGCCCATTTTGTATTCTTGTTCCCTCTCAAACACAAACACACACAATCACACACACACAAAGAGAGAGTGTGTGCATACCTAGAGACTGAAATTTTTCCCTTTTGGCCTTCTGACTTCAAACACACACACACACACACACACACACACACACACACACAGAGAGAGAGAGAGAGAGAGAGAGAGAGAGAGAGAGAGAGAGAGAGAGAGAATGAATACCTAGAGATCAAACCTTTCTCCTGTACATGGCTTAAAATCAATTGGTGTTCCAGCTGTTTTGGGCTTTGGCTGAGAGAAACGAATGTTTTGCTGCGTGACAGTCATTACTACATGGTGTCTTGTCTCAGAACAGAAAGTGGGAACAAAGAGTGACCTGGGAAAACCCTACCCCAGCACCAGGTACAGGATTGCCCCGCTTAGCACCCATTCTGGGGACGAGGTCGAGACATATTTCAGTAGTTGCGCAACGGACGTGAAGTAACATTTTTTTTGTACCGCTCCTAAGCGCAACACTAACAGAGATGAAATGGATGTGAAGTAACCACCTTAAATGAAGACCACCACTAGGTGCCATTCACCAGATGCCGTGTCTAAGGGCAGGCAGGTGGGCAAGCCTTCACATTGCTGTAAAATATTAGCCTGAGCCAGGCCTGTATGCGGCGGAGGCCTCTGTTATGTGTGCCAGCAGCCTGCTGTGCCAAGACTGATTCATTCAGGTGACCTTTCTGGGTTAACAGCCGTGCACTTCCCTTCTACCCGGGCCTTTCTGGTCTAGCCTGGCTTTGACCCTCTTCATGACAAAGAAAACATGCCAGCATGCCAGTCCGACGCAACTTGGGAAAGTCTTGCACTGATTCAAAGAACATTTAGTTGCAAGCCAGCCCCGTGTATTCAACCGGACATATTGTTTATTAATTGAATTTCAGGCAAAAATCAAAGAAAAACAAAACAAAACAAAACAAAAGACACAAACATGTGGCACCTTAAAGATTAACTTTCATATTTTAATGTGACGTTTCGTGCACAAGTGCACTTCTTCAGACATATAGCAGCAGAATAAGGTGTGAGATACTGTATAATATGAGATATATATTTTATACCAAATATTGATTGGCTGTAGTCTAGATAGCCATTGGCTATAGAATATAGAGTTGGGGGGGTGGATAGGGGAGGGGAGGGAGGAGGAGGGGGAAGAAGAGGAGGAAGAGTTAATTAGTAGAAATGGTGAGAAGATTAAATGGTAAGAAGTATGGGCTAGAGCTGTATAGTTTTATGGCCCACGCCGGCCTCTGTTTGTTTGGGGAAAAGTACACATGTGCACGAAACGTCACATTAAAATATGAAAGTTAGTCTTTAAGGTGCCACACGTTTGTGTTTTTTGTTTTGTTTTGTTTTTCTTTGATATTTGCCTGAAATTCTTGAAAAGACTAACACGGCTACCCTCTCTGAAACTTTTATTAGTTGAGGGGCACACCCTTAACAAAGCAAGCAGTGCCTTGGGGTGTGGATTACACCGGCAAATACTTTGGGATTTGCTCCACAATTTGCACTGGTGAATTTGAAGCATTTTCCATGATCACACACCACACGAAGAAAGGCCAGTGCAAGGGGGCCTGATCCTTTCTCCTGAGTCGCCCCCGAGGTTTCTCCATTTTAAAAGAAGGAACGGCCAAGTGCAGCACTACATCACCTTATCACTGCATGGATACACTCGTTTTGCACTAGATCACCTGGCTGAGTGAGAGGGGTTCACTGCGGGGGGGGGGAGGGGGCAGCTGGAAAGCAAAGGGTTAAACAGATCTCCTTTACTGAGGGCTTCTCCTTTTCAAGTCTCACTCAATGAGCCTCCCCCCCCACACACACACATTTTTCATGGAAATTCAGCAGTTCTGTGATCCTCGGAGCCCCCACTCACCCAAGACAGGCTGGACAAACTGGTTGCATACATTTGGACACACATGTGTGCTCCTCCAGCCTTCATATTAAGTCCACAGCTTGGGAAGTGTTTTTTTTTTAAATAAGGTATCATCATCATCATCATCATCATCATCATCATCATCATCATCATCATCCGGACCTAGCCTACGGCCAAAACAAGAATAGCAGACCCCACCATCAAGAGGGACAAATGCGAAGAAGATGAAGAAGAAGAAGAAGAAGAAGAAGAAGAAGAAGAAGAAGAAGAAGAAGAAGAACAAAAACAAGAACAAAAGCAGGAGGAGGAGGAGGAGGAGGAGGAGGAGGAGGAGGAGAAGAAGAAGAAGAAGAAGAAGAAGAAGAAGAAGAAGAAGAAGAAGAAGTCACATTTCCAAGCTGTGACGAGGAGGCCCACACCACAAACCCACCACACTTCCCAACACGATACCACCCCGCCACCTGCCTGCTCTCCCCTCCCTGGCAAGTCCCACCTGCAGCAAACCTGGCCTCTTGCTCTCCTTCGCTGAGGTCTGAGTAAGAGTTGAAAGTGCTTTCCAGGGCGATCGGCGCATCCACGGGCTTGCACCACCCCTTCCACTCAATGAGGTGGGCCACTCTGCCTTGGGCCATGGCTGTGGGCTTGGTCACATGATCCTTCACCACCTGCGAAATACCTGCAAGAGAGGAAATGGGGTTAACCCAGGAAGTGGATGGGAAATTAGCATGATCTCCTGGGGCTCTGTGGGCAACCACTGTTGTGACAGGGCCAGCCTTACTATTGGGCACCCTGTGGGCAGAGGCATAGCTTGGGGAGGGCAAGGGGGTGGGGTGCCCCAGGCGCAGCAATTAGGGGGCATCAAATTGCCTACCAACCCCCCCCACTGCTGCCCCATCCAGATTATATTTTGCAATGGGGGGGGACAGTTGCCCCGGGCTCTGGAAGCCCTAGCTATGCCTCTGCCTGGGGCGGCCTCTTCAGGCAGCCGAAGAAGGGAGGCTGCAGCAAATCTAGCTGAACGGGGCAGTGTTTCCACCTCAAACTCTCTTACTCCCTTCTAGTGCATTGAAGGAGACTGTCTCACATGGCCGACAGGGGCAGAATCAATGGCTAGTCAGGCATTTATCTCTGAAATGTAAAAGGCCGCCATCTTCTTTTTCAGATCAGGCAGCAAAATATCTTGGTCGCCTTTACAGAAAAAGAATCTCAGCTGATCTTGAGAGACATGGACCCCAGTGGCACGCTCCCTTGGCAAACGCTGGAAAAGTTACTTTGTTGAGTTACACAGTGGAGCCCTGTATCTGTGGGGGATTGGTTCCAGCTCTCCCCCAACCCCGCGGATGCTGAAATCTGTGAATAACTTAAAAAAGGTAAAGGTTCCCCCGCACATGTGTGCTAGTCATGTCCGACTCTAGGGGTGGTGCTCATCTCCATATTCAAGCCAAAGAGCCAGTGTTGTGCAAGTCCGTGGTCACTTGGCCGGCATGGCTACAAGGAAACACAGTTTTACCTTCCCGCTTTTAACATCGGTACCTATTTATCTACTTGCATTGACATGCTTTCGAACTGCTAGGTTGGCAGGAGCTGAGGTTATCAGTGGGAGCTCACTCCGCTGCGTGGCACCTGGGATTCAAACTGCCAAACTGCCGACTTTGCAGCCAACAGTTTTCGGAGCCTTAGTCCGCTGAATGTTAAATACAGTGGACCCTCGTATAACAAATGGTTTGTATAACATAAAATCTGTACAACATAAAAAGTTCCGGAGACAGGCGAAATTTGCTTAACAGAATTGTCTATGGGGCAAATCTGTACAACATAAAAAATGGTCATGATTAGGGATTACTCCATTTTCAATGCATTTCTATGGGAAATTTGTATAAAGGAAAATTTGCTTAACAGAATTTCATTTGGAATGAACAAATTCCTTTATACAAGGTACCATAGTATAGCGGGGGGGGGGGGAGGGAACCAGTAAAAAAATATTTTAACATGCATTGCCAGAACTGTCCACTAGAGGAAGCGAGATGCCATGCTATGTATAATATTTGCAGGCTACGGATAAGTAAAACCATGGATACTGAATCAGTGGATATGAAGATCCTACTGTAATTACCTGCATCCCACAGGTAGGAAGGAAGAAAGGACATACAAATACAAATGCAAAAGTAGGAAATATATTTATAGACCACTAAAAAAGCCTGCTAGCTTTTGTGAATTAGCACCATCCACTTTGTCAGGATTGTACCAGTATGAAGAACACAAACGTCCAAACATTCGTGACAAGATAGATTTTATGTTCTGGGCTGAAGAGATATCTGGATAAGAAGAGGACAGCCTGCAGAGACCTTCCAACTGTTAGAATACGCAGCTCAATAGAGTCCTGGTATGCTGTGGGGGTTATCTGTCAATCACCCTGTTCTGGCTTGCTATTGGTCTTTCGGTACGTTGCTCTTTTCTGCCCCTCCTCTCTAGTTAGTGAGTCAGTTTTATAGTTAAGAAGTGACTGTTTTTCTTCTCCTCCTCCTCCTCCTGATTCACACTTGCATTCGTGCCATCCAGTACTAGGGGATGGTTTACAGTACCGTACTTAGTTTAGCAACATTTTCCAGGATAAATTAGACTAACATGGAATATGTAAGATAAAATGAATATTTTCCTTTACGGCTGAAGCAACAAAGTCTGTAACGAATAAAAACCTTTTCTGAAGTTATTACAACATAATTCTATCTCTGACTTTAAACTTAACTTACTCTGTGGGGTTTAATTGGGCCAAGCAGACTAAGATCTCCAACACCAATAAAGTGAACAGTGACAATCAGAACGTGATCAGACAGAGAAATAGCTTCCATTTTGAACTGCTTGTGTCACAGTTCTATGTGAGCTATATTCTGGTAATCACATAGCATCTAGTTCAGTGGTTCTCAACCCGTGGGTCCCCAGATGTTCCTGGACTGCAACTCCGGACTACATTTTTCTTTTCTTTTCTTTTGGGAGATGGGCTGGAGCAATATACTGTACATATAAGGTGTCCTTCCAAGTTAGTCTGCGATACGTAGCTGTTGCAGGTTCGTTTTTGATGTCCATCCCAGAAACCTTGGCAAGGTTGCCTGCGAATCTGTGGCACGTCTTGCAGGATCAGAAACTCCTGGTGGCCAAAGCTTTGCAGCTGGCCCCGCTTCTGCCTTTGTCTGTGCCATTGAAGGAGGTCCAGCTCCAGAAGCTCCTGTAGCATGGCAGGTTGAAGGCCAAAGTTTCCTGAGGATACATGGGTTCAAATCCCTCCCTGCCATGCAGTTTGCTGGGGCTTCGTGAATAGCTCTGCGCTTAATCTACCTCGCAGGGCTGGAAGTAAAGATGAACATGAAGGGGGTGGGGTATGCATATAAGAACATAAGAACATAAGAACAGCCTTGCTGGAAAAAGCCACAGTCCCTGCAGTCCAGCATTCTGTCTCACACAGGGGCTCAACATTTGCTTCAGGGTATTCCCAAGCAGATATCTTCACCTGCTTATGATTCCCTGCAAACGGCATTGAGAGATATCCTGCCTATTTCTCCAACCCGGAGGTTGGCCTTAGGCATCCATCAGGATAGCCATTGATATCCCTGTTCTCCACGAACTTGTCCAATCCTTTCTTAAAGCTGTCAAGGCCAGCAGCTGTCATCACTTCAGGCAGGGAGTTCCACAGACCAGTGATCCTCTGGGTGAAAAAGTACTTACTTTCTCCTATTTGTTTGAGATCTAGCACCCAAAGGTTTCATGGAGTGCCCCCTAGTTCTAGTGTTGTGCAATAAGGGAAAACAGTTTTTCTTTATCTCCTTTGTCTACATCGTGTATGAATTTTATAAGCTTCAATCAGGTCACCTCTTAGGTGCCATCATTCGAGAGCGAAGAGGCCCAGCCGTTGCACCCTCAGATGGTAAGGAAGGAACGGCTGGGCCTCTTCACTCTCGAACGGCAGTGCCTAAGAAGTGACCCGATTGAAGTTTATAAAAATACGCGGCACTCCAGATGTTTTGGACCACAATTCCCAGAATTCTAAGCTTAGATTGCCAATGGCAAAGGATTGTGGGAGTTGCTGTCAAAAACATCTGAAGGGCTGAAGTTTGGACATGCCTAATGGATAAGGAAAAACTGTTTTCCCTATTGCACAAGACTAGAACAAGAGGGCACTCCATTAAACTTATGCTTCCTTCAACTTCTTGAAGCAGCGGTGAAAGTGAGGGAGAGGATAGCCAAAAATATCCACCAACCAAAGACATTGCTACTCCTGACAAAGGGGGTTACTTCACGTCCTTCTTTGTTCCGCAACTGGTTTTGTACCGTGACAGCGTTGGTCCCGATCACATAGTTTTCTCCCTGTTTCAGTGTTCCCATGGTCATGATAACTTGTCTCGTGACAAGTGTTACCTCACGGTCTTGTACTGTGAGAAACACTGAATTTGTCTAGCTTCCTTTTATTTTGGGGGGCCTAAAAATTCATTTTCGATATTTTGCTTCTGAAAAATAAAATAAAATAAAACAGACCTGGGCACAGTTTTCTGACAGAAATGAATGTTTTGTTGTGTGACAGTCATTACTACATGGTGTCTTCTCTCAGAACAGAAAGCGGGAACAAAGAGTGACAAGGGAAAACCCTAACCCAGCACCAGGTACAGGATTGTCGCACATAACACCCATTCCCGGGGGCATAGTCGAGACAAATTTCAGTAGCTGCGTGAGGGATGTGAAGTACCATTTTTGTACTGCTCCTAAGCACAACACTAACAGAGACAAAATGGATGTGAAGTAACCGCCAAAGGTAAACAAATGACAGCTTTTGACTAGGCCTCATGGCACAGTATTGAAACTGCTGTACTGCAGCTGTAACTGTGCTCACGGCCTGGGGTTCAATCCCAGGTAGCAGGCTCAAGGCTCACTCAGCCTTCCATCCCTCTGAGGTCAGTAAAATGAGTACTCATCTTGCTAGGAGGTAGGCGCAATGTGTAGCCTGCATACAGTAATTGCTTATAAACCACCCAGAGAGTGATTTAAGTGCTATAGGGCAATGTATAAGCAGCACACTTTGCTTCCCCCCCTTTTAACTAGGGATGATGGGAGCTGTACCCCAGCAAATGGGGAGGCATCAAGCTAGGAGAGACTGCCTTCAGAAGAGTTACCGTATATACTTGAGTATAAGTCGACCCAAGTATAAGTCGGGGCCCCTAATTTAACCCCCCAAAACTGGGAAAATTTATTGACTCACGTATAAGTCTAGGGTGGAAAATGCAGCAGGGCCTGGCAACTCCTCCTTGGTGAGCTGGGGGGGGGGTGCAGTGTGTGATCTTTAAAATGACTTTTAGCCACCGAGGCAAGTGCTTGGGTTGGTGGCTAAAAGTCATTTTAAACATTGTATGCCACTCCCCTGCAACATGGGGGGGGGGAACAGGAGAAGTGGCGCACAATGTTTAAAATGACCTTCAGCCACCGACCCAAGCACTTGCCTCAGTGGCTAAAAGTATTGACCCGAATATAAGCCGAGGGCCCTTTTTTTCAGACCAAAATTAGGGCTGAAAAACTAGGCTTATATTCGAGTATATACAGTACTTTTTAGAAATTGACTCCTAGAATTCACCCAGCCTGTGTGCCCTGGAGGAGTCTGACTTATGAAATTCTTATGAAAAGTAACTTTTCCCACCTTCTCATAAAACTGCAACCAAGGAGTAACCTTATACAGTCCGTTCCCATTTCCCAGCTGACCACACATTCTTTCTGTGTCGTGATATTTATGTTTGCAGTTATGTCTAAAGTATGACCTGTGGGTTTTCTGCATGCCTGAGGGAAAGTGGGAAATAAACACAGACACTTTATAACTACTATATGGAGCCTCGTGGCACAGTGGTCAAATGCCTGTACTGCAGCTAAAACTGTGCTCAAGACTTGGGGTTCTGTCACAGGTAGCTCGTTCATGGTTGACTCAGGGCGCTTTTACACGACCCTTAAAATCCGAGGCAAAGGGTTTCCAGATGCGGAGCTTAAAATTGTTTTCCCACCAGCTCTGCACTATAAAAAAAATTAAGTATGACCATGCCCACCTAAGCGCGTCCCAGCGCATTTTCCAAGTACCTGGTCTCCGAAGGTGAAAAATTTCTGGTGCGGATTGCAAGGCAGTGAGTGCCGGGCTCTCCTGCCTTCTGTTTTGGTTTTTTTTTTTTTTTTTGCTCCCCGCCCCTTTAAGAGACTGGAATACTTCCCGGGGCAGCTCCCCACGGCAGAGTGGAGGTGAGCCTGCATTCTTTTCTCCCTCCCCTCACGCAGACAGGAGCAAGGGAGTGCGGAGGGGTGGGAACACAGCAAGAGGAACAAACCCCCACGATCTCTGGTCCAAACTTAAGTTGCCAGCGGATCTTAGGGGTCGTGTAAAAGCGCCCTCAGCCTTCCATTCGTTTGAGGTCGGTAAAATGAGTACCCACCTTTAAGCACTATGAGGCGATATATAAGCTGAACACATTGCTTTGCAATGTGTCCCTCCGGGGTCCCTCCGGGGAGAAAGGCGGCACAAAAAAAAGTTGTTATTATTATTATTATTATTATTATTATTATTATTATTATTATTATTATTATTATTATTATTATTATTATTATTATTATTATCTTCATCTGTTTTAAAGCCCCAAAATTTCAGTACCACAAGACTGCAGTATCTGCGTGGGACTGATGTCATAGCATTTGCTTATAAATTGAATAAAGATAAAAGAACTTTATTTATTACAAAGTAGAATTAAAATTATACAGGTAATGTGTTGAGGAACAAACAAAAGGAAGACTATAGCTCAAACCCACTGAAGTTTGGTTATTGACAAAGATAGCCACACGCACACCCTCTTCTTATTTTTACAGACACTCAAATCTTCACAGAAGTTCTAAAATCCTGTCTCTTCTCTCTCTAGTCTTTAACTGGCTGTTACTTCACGTCCTTTTTGTTCTGTGACTAATTTTGTACCGTGACAGCGTTGGTTGCGATCACATGGTTTTGTCCCTGTTTCAGTGTTCCCATGGTTGTGGTAACTTGTCTCGTGATGAGTGTTACCTCACGGTCTTGTACCGTGACAAACACTGAATTTGTCTAGCTTCTTTTTTCTTTTTTTTGGGGGGGGGGGTTAAAAATTTGTTTTCAATATTTTGCTTCTGAAAAGTCAAAAACCAAACAAACAAACAAACCCGGACATAGTTTTCTGAGAGAAACAAATGTTTTATTGTGTGACAGTCATTACTACACAGTGTCTTGTCTCGGAACAGAAAGCGAGAACAAAGAGTGACAAGGGAAAACTCTTCCCCAGGATCAGGTACAGTATTGTCATGCTTAGCACCCGTTCTGGGGACGAGGTCGAGACAAATTTCAGTAGTTGCATGACGGACATGAAGTAACATTTTTGTACTGCTCCTAAGCGCAACACTAATAGAAACAAAGCGGACGTGAAGTAACCACCACTGTCTCTCAGTCAGACCTTATCTGTCTTTTCTAAGTAAGTGTAGTTCCCTATCTGACCTTCTCTCAGACAGTGTCAGTCCCTATCTGTCCTTATCTGACCAATTCAGTGCTGTGCTGAGCCTTAAATCCCTTCAGGCTACCCCCCATTGGTCCACAAACAACCAATCAATACAGACACTTCTCATGTTCAGAATTATTCATCTCAACAGGGGTAAACGCCACAGTGATGTCCTCAAGTTTCTGAAGGACAGCCGCTGGGATTTCTGCAGCTCCAAAGGATCCAACCCAAATCAATGGAAACAATTTGAAAGGAAGGGGATTTCAACTGAACACCTGAAATAATTTCCTGGTGGAAAGAGTGTGCTGAGATTAGAATGAACGTTATTGAAACAGAGGTTGGATTCATGTCATTGATCCTTTCTAAGTTATGGATCCTGCATTGTCAGGGAACCTGATTAGATAATCCTTGGGATTTATTTATTTATTTATTTATTCATTTCATTTATATGCCGCACATCTGGCAACAAGGCCACAAGCTTCCAATGGATTCTTCAATACTCAAATTCTGAGTTGCTGTTATGTGTCATTAGGTCACCTCCAACACATGACGACCCTATGAATGAGAAATATTCAAAACACACTGCCCTCAGCAGCTCAGCTTAGCTCTCATAAATGCAAGTTTGTGGCTTCCTTTAGGGAGGCAGTCCATCTCTCGTATTTGGTCTTCTTCTTTTCCTGCTGCCTTCCAACATCCCAAGCATTATCATCTTTTCCAGGGACTCCCGTCTTCTCATAATACACCAAAAGTAGAACAGCCTCTGTTTCAACATATCTATCTATCTATCTATCTATCTATCTATCTATCTATCTATCTATCTATCTATCTATCTATCTATCTATCTATCAAGAACATAAGAACATAAGAAGAGCCATGATGGATCAGGCCAAAGGCCCAATCTAGTCCACCTTCCTGTATCTCACAGTGCCTCCACCAGATGCATTTGGGAGCGCATGGGTGAGACTAGATATCTGTCTCCTGATACCACTCCCCTGCATCTGGCCCTTGAAGTACCCCGGTTTTAAGCCTGGAGATTACACAGCTCCATCATGGTTTGTAACCTGTGATGGACTTTTCCTCCACGAATCTGTCCAATCCCCTTTTGAAGGCATCCAGGCCAGATGCCATCACCACATCCTGTGGCAGGGAGTTCCACAGACTAACAACACGCTGGGTAAAAAAAAAAAATTATTTTGTCTCTTCTCCCTCTCCCAGCCCTCAATTTGAGTGTATGTCCCCTAGTTCTGGTATTTTGTGAGAGGGAGAAGAGCTTCCCTCTATCCACTTTACTCATGCCCTGCATGATTTTGTACGTCTCAATCATATCCCCCCCCTCATGCGCCTTTTTTCTATCTATCTATCTATCTATCTATCTATCTATCTATCTATCTATCTATCTATCTATCTATCTATCTATCGGCTCCAGAGACAGTTCAGGCTTGATTTGATCTAGGACCCATTTGTTTGTCTCTCTGGTAGTCCAGGGTATCCACAAATCTTCCTCCAGCTTTTCTAACTGTCTAAGTTTTACACCCATACACAGGGATCAAAAATACAACAGCTTGGATGGTCTTGGTCATCAGTGACACATCCTTACATTTGATCTTTTCTAGTTCCTTCCCTGCTGCCCTTCTGAGTCTCAGTCTTCTTCCAATTCCTCGGCTCCCGTCTCCATTTGAAGTCTATAATTTATTTGAATCTGATACGGTCTGACTGCTAGCACAGGGATGTGTTGCTTCTTTCTGCGGCATGTATCTCTCTGATCTACAAAATGGGTTTGAAATTCAAATTCCTCGTTTAATAAGTGTAAGCCATGAAAGACAAAATCCCTTTCGTTCACCCTTCGGAAGGCATCGTCTTTGTACTTCTGACAAGAGGTATTTGTTGCTTGAGATGTCACACATTTGGTCGTAGTCGGAGCTGTCATGTAACAGGCAACAGGCAAACCGGAGTTGGGGGATCATTCCCCCTCCCTTTCCCCTATTTTTTATGACTCTGTGGTAGCTTCAGCTCTTTTCTACGCTGTAGTCTGCTGGAGTTCAGATAGCACTGAACGGGATAAGAACAGACTGAACAACCTGGTCAGGAGGGCTAGTTCTGTCTTGGAATGCCCTCTGGATTCTGTGGAGGAGATGGGTAAGAGAAGGATGTTGGCCGAGCTGACATCCATTATGAACAATACTTCTCACCCACTGCACCAGACAGTGGAGGCTCTGCGTAGCTCCTTCAGTGGCAGACTCAGACATCCCCGGTGTGGGAAGGAGCGCTTTCGCAGGTCCTTTATTCCCACTGCTGTGAGACTCTTCAACTCTACAGTTTAACATATTCATATGGGGTATATATACCGTAGCTTCTCTTTATATTTATTTTTATATACGAATTTTTAGTGTAATATTTGTATATTGGTGTTTTTTTATTTTATTTAATCTCTATTAGTTATTTTGTTTTCTCTCACACACACTTTACACTTTTTTGTGCACCTAGCTATTTTTACTTGTTTTTTTTTATATTGGGAGCTGTGTAACGAGTAAATTTCCCCAGATGTGGGATCAATAAAGATTTATCTTATCTTATCTTATCCTAACAATCGCAAGAAGAATGGCACACGAAGACTTGTTCATTCACAAGCTTCAGGCTATTTACCAGGCACCGTGCTCTTATTTATTTTATTTATTTATTTCTTACACTTATATACCGCTACCTACTTCCCAAACGAGAACTCAGGGCTCTTGGTTGACCTGCCTTCCTTGCACTCACGGGAACTGGGTGTCATGAAATGGGAACTCTCAGCAAGATTTATTTAACAGGTCCATCCTGCTAAATAGATATTGGAGAACTCACAGTTTGGGTGATCTTCGTAGAATGGAAAAATTGCAAACATCTTTTCTTTTTCACAGCTACCCATGCACAGCGAAAGCAAGTACAGACATCTGCACTTACTGTGTAGGAACCATGGGTAGATAGGTGCAGTTTTAACAATGCGAAGGGTGCATGGGTCAGGGGTATGAAACCCTTCTGGAAGACTGCTATTGCTGACCTGTAATCATTCCCTGACAGAGCTTGTAAGTAGCTAGCTATAACTAGGTACTGTAATGGAATTACCTATAACTAGTTTGTTTTGAGTAGTGTTACTAGTGTTACAGAAAGTAATGCTGAACCTATTGAGATGTAACAAGTACCAGCTACATACTTTCAAAAAACACTTTGAAATGGCAAAGATTTCCCTCCACCACCTTTTTTACACATATCCCCAAGATGCAATGTCAGAAATGGTCACAAGGGGGAACCAAATAGTACTAGTTATCTATCTTGCATTTTCCTAGTCCAGTGATGGTGAACCTTTTAGAGACCAAGTGCCCAAACTGCAATTCAAAATCCACTAATTTTTTTTGCAAAGTGCCAATACAGTAATTTAACCTGTATACGGGTGGCTATGAAGGGGCAATGTTGGGTGCCCACAGAAAGGGCTCCGAGTGCCACCTCTGGCACCCGTGCCATAGGTTCGCCATCACTGTCCTAGTCTGTTGGTAATGAGAAGGAAATATGCAACACAAGGAGTTACTTGTACCATTACAGCAACCTAGGGCGTTTATACACGACCCCTAAGCTCCGCCGCAAATGGCTGCAAGGTCCGGACCTTAAAAATGTTTACCCACCAGCTCCGGACTTTGCAGACAATTAAGTGCGACCCCGCCCACTTTAGCAAGACCAAACAGCAGTTTTCTTGTACCTGCTTTTTGGAGGTGACAAATATTTGATCCGGTGTAAGGATAGTGAGTGCGGGGCTCTCCTGGCTTCCGTTTGTTCTTTTTTTGCGCCCCGCCCCTTTAAGAGATCTGAATGCTGCCCGGAACAAAAGGGAGGTAAGAAGGCATTCTTTTCTTTCTTTTTTCTCCGTCCCTCAGGCAGCCAGCAACCAGGAAGTGCCGAGGGGGGTGGGGACAGAGGAAGAGCAAGGAACCCCTAAGATCTCTGGTCCGAATTTAAGTGGCCAGCGGATCTTAGGGGTCGTGTAAAAAGGCCCCTAGTTGCTGAGAAGTAAAGAAATATACCCAGGGTTTCCTTCTAAACGTTCCCTTTTAAAGCAGTTCAGACCCTACCCTTTCCCCCTGTCTTTTCACTGCAGTTGAGAAGACAACTGTTGGCCGATGTGTTCAGCTGATGATCAAGGTGGACAGCCAAAATCAATGAGAATACAGGTGTTTAAAAGGATCAAACGAATACCACCCTGAGAAAGGGTAAACAAAAACAATACCAAAGACACACTAAGGCATAACAATCCATCTAAAAAATCACCACTCAGGCAACCAGTCACTGCGGGGAAGCTTGCTTGAAGAGAAAGGTTTTCCCCTGCTTGTGGAAAAACAGCAAAGATGGGGCCAGGCTGGCCTCCAGTGGGAGGGAGTTCCAAAGTCTGGGAGCAACCACAGAGAGGGCCTTCTCCTGTGTCCCTGCCAAATGGACCTGTGAAGGTGGTGAAAAGCCAAGAGAAAGGCCCTTCCTGTTATTCTTAACACCTGAGTAGGCTTACAAGAAAACATGAAATGAAGACATGTAAGTCTCATGTGCTAACACCCATCTTATTCATGTCAGTGAGGCTTATGCAGCAAAACCTCTCAGTAGGTTACTTCATTTATTTTACTTATTTTTTATTTAAATTTTATTTTATTTTATTTCTATACTGCCCATCTTCCAGAGGAACTCTGTGCGGTTTACAACAGTGTTAAAAACAACAATGCAATACAAACAACAAAAAAGAAACAAGGATAATAGGAGGGAGAACCCTCGGCAAGAGGGTTTTTATATACCACCCATCTGGGAGCCAAGGCCACTCTGGTGCATTTAAAACAAACCCAAAACAATACAATAATCAGCAACATAAATTATACATTAACAGCAAATCAATAAAACAATACGAGTTACATTAAAAACAACGAGACGAACACTCAGCAAAGAAGAAAACAAGAAAGTGCATGGTACAGAATACAGTATTTTCCCATCCCTTCTTTACCAACTACTTCACTCAGACGTGGTCACATTTTTTTAATGCTACGAAAGAGGCATCCCCTCCAAGCCATAATGAACCCCCCACCCCGTCTCTTACCATGCAGGGAGGACCGGGCGAGAGCAGCGATCTCTTGGATGGTGAGCGCTCGCCGGGACTTGGGTAACATTTCGACAGTGTCTTCAACATTTACCTTAAAGAGAGGAGAAACGGGTCAGCCTTGGTCTCAAAGAAGGATATTTTTATATTGATCACGCCAAGGAGCCACAATGAGGGTGTGTACTGAAATAAATGGGAGGCTCGTTCATATGTGGACAATATATAATAATAAACAATAGCCATTAAGTGCCATCAAGTCGATTCTGACTTTAGGACTACCTTTTTGAAGAAAGTATTAAATTACACTGCTATGCAACGAGATCGAGACCTGTGCACCTCCTCCAGCCCAGGTGCATTCCATTCCCTCCTCCCCCACAGCCTTTACTTGCCTCTTTATCCTTTTAGTTATTATTACAATATCTCCCTGACCCCCAAAACCTGCAGGATCACCAGGTATAGAAGGTGTCAGAAAATGATGCTGTTGAGATCTTGTGGGGTTTCTGGATGCAAAAGAATTAGACACCACCACCACCCTTGAACACGACACACCAGACATAGTAATAATATAATGAAGAAATGCCCGGATCATTGACATTGCAATTCCAAGGGTGGTGGTGGTGATGATGATGATGATGATGATGACGACGACGACGACGACGACGATGATGACGACAACAACAACAACAACAACAACAAAAATATTTCAGTAACATTTTCACCAAATTGGAATACTTCTAATTGCTTCATCATAAAGGACCAACAACAACAACAACAACAACAGAGAAAAATTAACAAAACACATTTAAGTGATCCCCGTAGTCACTGGAGCTTTGGGAACAACATGAAGAAATTTCACATAATATTATAAGCAGTTACATCAGAGCTACAATTAGGATATAGACCACATGATATTTAACAGATTCTCAGGGTTTTTTTTTCTTAAAACTTTTACCTGTTATACAATACCAGTCAATGTCTTTATAATTTTGGTTGACCATGCCTGGTTATGAAGAAGAAGAAGAGGAGGAGGAGGAGGAGGAGGAGGAGGAGGAGGAAGAAGAAGAAGAAGAAGAAGAAGAGGAGGAGGAGGAGGAGGAGGAGGAGGAGGAGGAGGAGGAAGAAGAAGAAACTAAAGCAACCCAATAGGAGAGCCAGTATTTGGAAAACCTATTGGAAAAGCTATTGGCCTGGGACTACAACACCCAGAATCCTGTAGTAGTTCAAATGTTTCCACTCTTTGGAGCTTGCTGGTTTTTAGCAAGCAGGGGTGGGTTTGGGGCCTCATTTAAAAGTTGACAACTTTCCAAATATGTACACAGCGTTTGAAATATAGCAGAGGAGGAGAATAAAATCGCCTTGGCTATTTTTTATTAAGCTGTACCCTGAAAGCCAAAGCATGGGCAGGTACCTTTAATTCTGGTCAGCTGGCAAGAGTTCTACACAGCTCGGTCAACCAACCATCAAAACCCCAACAGCAAATCGATATACTCTGCATGTCAGTGGATTAAGTCAACATATCAGATTTAAAGACCTCTTAGTACGACTAAAAACCTCTGCCTGGGACTCTTTTTGAGGTCTTGAAATACACAGAACGCTGTTTCTACATTAACGAACAAGAACAGCAACACGTCTGGAATCCCGTTGAGGGTTTCTTCTAAAGTGTGGCTCATGGACACTTTAAAATGCTTTTAACTAACAAGGCAGTGGTTGCATTACTTAGGCACACATCTGTTGCACAATTGGGCACTCGCCTCGTAATGAAGCTGGCAATTCCCCACGGCGAGTTTACGGCGCAGAACACACGGAAAGCACTCTTTTAATCTTTGCTTCCATTATTTCCACACACCGCAAGCTAAAGAGTACATGAAGAAACAAACAGACAAGGAGGTTATGGACTCTAAATCCAATAGGTTTTTTTTTATTTAGCCTCACGGAGCAGCCTCATGGCACAGTGGTTAAATCGCAGTACTGCAGCCAAAACTCTGCTCATAATTGGGGTTCAATCCCAGATTGGACAGCTTGAGGTTCATTCAGCCTTCCAGCCTTCTGAGGTCAGTAATTGAGTACTGGGGCAATGTATAGCCTGGATAATTATAAACTGCCTAAAGAGTGCTTTAAGCACTATGGGCAATATATGAGCAGCATGCTCTTTGCCAAGCAAAACCAACCTTCAGTGGACACAGGTATTAATTAATCTCCCAAGTAAACTGATTAAGGGTTAATAGCAGTCTCTCTGGGTCAAACCAAAGGCCCTTCTAGTCTAGCTACCCCACCAGAGGTTACCAGATGTGTGTGGGAAGTTCCTTTAGTTCTGGAGCAGAGATTCCGATGTTTCTCTTCTAAACGATGACTCCCCCAATTCTCCGGCTAGCATGGCTGGCGGCCACGGGCGTTTTTGGGGGTGTTAAGCGTGAAAATCTGATTTTTCTTCAGACCTGCTGGCTCCGAAGATGGAACTCAAGATGTCCAAGACGCAAGGGTTGGTTCGACATTTTGAAACCTCATACTGTGCCTACTTCTTCAAAAATTCCTCTTCCCCCCTCCCTCCACAAATATTCCAGCACTAAGCTTCTCTGCATGATTCCAGAGCCTTGTGTTAACGCAATTAAGGCTGCTGCCTAGAGCCAAGCATCAAATATATATGTAGTTCTGCACCCACTCACGTTCCCTGGGAGCAAAAGAACTCCCAAGGGGAGCCGTTAACAAGATTTTCCTTCCACTTAGACGGGAGAGCACCAGAGATGCACGATGCCTTGTCTTGATAATATGTTTATAGAAACTGCATGCGAGGGCATCTTCCGGGAAGCAAGCAAGCTGATTAAAAACGGGAGCCTCTTTTTTGCAACCCCATGAATCCGAGGTCTGCTTCGCCCTTGGCTTTAGACCTCCCTTTTCTCTCCCGGCACCAGCTGTGAAGGCCGTCACCTTCAAAAACATCCATCAGCAGTTTCCAAATGGCATGAGCACGGGTGGCATGGAATAATTACTTATAGGTGTGCACACACACACACACACACACACACACACACACACACACACACACACACACACACACACACACACACACACACCTCTTATCTCGGGTCCACAACGTACAGATGCACTGCCTAGTATTCGCTGCTTGAGGAGAATGCCCAGCTCAAGACTGGGGTTCGGTTCACTTGATTACCATTTTGCATTGCTCATGTTCCTTAGGTTCTGATAATATTATGGACAAAATCCGCCCCCCCCCCCAATGTGGGACACCATAGCTTTGCCCGAGGAGCTGGCAACTTGTATGTCTTCCAAACAATGCAAATTGCAAGTCCAAATACCCCTGGTGGGCTGGATGTTTGTCTGGTAAATTATTGTATTTTATTTTATATATGGACTGCCTTTCTCTTGATAAGGGGAGCCAAGATGGGGGTTCCTGCATGGAAGGGGGTTGGACTAGATGGCCCTTGAGGTCTCTTCCAACTCTATGATTCTATGATTCTATCATTCTATCATTCTATCATTCTATCATTAAAAAGAACATAGGTTGAACATTTAGCATAGTATGTTAAACATTAAAAAGTAAACGATATGTTTACTTTTTAACCAAAGTCCGGGAGGCAGTGCAAGACAGAAGGGCCTGGTGTGCTCTGGTCCATGGGATCACGAAGAGTCAGACACGACTGAATGACTGAACAATAATAAAAACAATATGTTAATTAAGTTAAACTATATGCTAATTAATTATAACATAGGATTATTATTATTATTATTATTATTATTATTATTATTATTATTATTATTATTATTATTATTATTATTATTATTATTATTATTAATCTTTCCGGTGGAAGATCAGGCTGGAGCTTAAAATCAAAAGACTCCAAGCAGATGCGAGTAACTTAAAAAACCTGCAGGAGGACAAATTAAAGAATGGTAAGAAATATTTGACTAAAAATAAACTGTCTAAGTAGAAGGAATATTGGAGAAAGGAATATTGGAGAAGCATTGGAAATAGTGAAGCAGCAAATAACAGCAACAGCTAGAAAAATTGAAAGATATGAAGCTAGATTTACTCAGTATATATACAACCAGTTGTTTCGATCAGATCAAAGAAAGTTGTATCAGAGTTTAAGGCCCTTTGTACACGACCCCTAAACTCCGCCGCAAAAGGCTCCCAGCTCCGGAGCTTAAAATTGTTTCCCCACCAGCTCCGGAGTTTACAGATAATTAAGTGCGACCACGCCCACCTAAGCACGTCCCAGCGCACTTTTCAGGTACCTGCTCTCTGGAGGTGAAAATTCCTGATGCGGATATAACGTAGTGACTGCCCGGCTCTCCTTGCTTCTGTTTGTTCTTTTTTTGGCCCCCCCGCCCATTTAAGAGATCTGAATGCAGTGCCAGGACGGCAGAACGGAGGTGAGCGGCATTCTTTTCTTCCTTTTTTTCTCCCTCCCCTCACGCAGCCAGCAGCCAGGAGTGTGGAGGGGGTGGGAACGCAGGAACAGCGACAAACCCCTAAGATCTCTGGTCCGAATTTAAGTGGCCAGCGGATCTTAGGGGTCGTGTGAAAAGGCCCTAAATCAGAAGATTGGTATAAAAGATGAAAAGCCTGAAAAAATGGCAACCATTCAGTTTTGGAAAGACATATGGGGGACTAAGAAAGACTATAATAGAAATGCTGGATGGCTCCAAGATTTTGAGAAGAAATTCTCCAAGTGCACAATGGGCCAACTAGAAATAACAGCTGATATGATCACCAAAAGAGTGCAAAGAGTAAAAAAAAACTGGACATCACCTGGCAATGATAACCTGCATGAGTTTTGGCTTAAACACCTGACCAGTCTGCATGGTGGAAAATGGCCAAACAATTTAATGAAATGGAGCATGGTAAAGGGACTGTAAGCCACTTATCTTCTGAGTGTCCGTCAGCCTGTCTTTTAACAAGCCGGAGGATCTGGTGACAGCACTGCAATTTGTAATGTCTTGGCAGTGAACACCGAAATGTAATTGTGCGTTGAAGGATCCCCAGGAGAGAGCTCAGGGATCTCGTGGTTAAGGGATGGCTTTTTGCAAAAATTCCCCAGGGATCACCAGGGATGAGATGAGCTTTATAAACATCCATTTTCTCTCATCAGGGACGGCAGTCTTGGTATCATGGAACTGCTATCAGGGCCAGACTGCGAAGAACATGCAGCTGTCTAGTTCCATGGACTCTTTCTGGTCAGGTACCCAGGCCAGGCAATGAAGCCAAACCTGCAGATGTGGGGCAGGCGGGCTGTCCTTGAAAAAGCAAATATTAGAATTGTCTTTCTTTCTCCCACCCCTTCTCTTTTTCTTTCTCTGTGGAAGACAGAACAGACTCCCCATCTTTTCAGTCTGCCGTGCTGGCCGAACTACTCTGGGAGATGTAGTCCAAAAAAAGTAACTTTTCTTGCGTTGGCACTAGGAACTGTCTACCCGGAGCACTCTAAGGCCTGAGCAGATGGAGCTGCCCCAAACGAAACAGCATTTCCCAGCATAGCAACAAGGGTTCTTCGTACCCTCCACAGGCACAACTGCAGAGGAGTGATTTACCTGAAAGGTAACTGAAAGAATTTTATCTTATCCATGAATCAAAATGCTTGTCCTTAAATTAACCACCAGCTGTCTAGTCCAGCACTTCTGGTCCCGGCCGACCACACCCCTGGAACAGCAGTTTCAGCAAAGTTTCCTAAACCACCGCCAGGGGCTGGATTTAGAAACTTCGCTCGAAAACGTTTACTTATTTGCTTCTGGTAACCATGACAGGACCCTGAAAATACGCAGTAAAATCAGTTGTTCCCCTTTATCACCACAGAGGCTTGGAAACTAGAGCCGGAAAGAAGGACAAAATGCGAAGTAGGCAGGTAGAGACGGAACCAGAATAGGAAAATACGACACAGAAGAGAGGACACTTAACTGCACATTTAAAACCACGTGACCGCCCGAAAAAAAATACACAGGGAATTTATATACGAAGAAAACTCTGGTAAGACTGCGGCTATTGTTGCCTTTTCTTAGGCTCCCAGTCTTCTTAGAATTTGCCTAAAGCCCAATAAGCCATTTTTGCTTCTAGATTGAGTTCCAGCTTGACTTGGTTTGGCGCCAACTGAAAGCCTTTTCACACGACCCCTAAGATCCGCTGGCCACTTAAATTCGGACCAGAGATCTTGGGGGTTTGTCGCTGTTCCTGTGTTCCCACCCCCTCTGCACTCCTGGCTGCTGTCTGCATGAGGGGAGGGAGAAAAAAAGGGAGAAAAGAATGCCGGCTCACCTCCGTTCTGCCGTCTTGCTCTGCTCCCGGTATCTCTTAAAGGGGCGGGGGGCAAAACAACAACAAACAGAAGCGAGGAGAGCCCGGCACTCACTAGGTTACATCCGCATCAGGATTCTTTCACCCCCGGAGAGCAGGTACTTAAACAGTGCACTGGGACGCGCTTAGGTGGGCGTGGTCGCACAATTTTTTGTAAACTCCGGAGCTGGTGGGGAAACAATTTTAAGCTCCGGATCTGGGAGCCATTTGCCGCGGATTTTAGGGGTTGTGTGAAAAGGCCCTGAGTCAACCACTCTGGTCCCCTGTTAGAGTTTCCAGATGCTCAGTATTTGCTCAGAAATTGTGACGTGAATAACATCCTGCTTGCCGATCTGTTGAACTTGAACCAACGAGTTGCTTGTCATTAGCTCCTAATTTGGTAAATTGTAGTTTGTTCCCAGGCAGCAAAACGAGTACCCAACTCATGGGAGTGGGAGCAATATGTAGCCTGCATAATTAACTTGTAATTAACTTCTAAAGCACTCAGATAGTGCTTAAAGCACTGTGGGCGGCATATACAGTAAGCAGAACACTTTGCTTTTTTGCTCCCCCTCCCCCAAATAATAAAGATTTGACAACATTACATAATAGCTACCACGTAATAAGGAACCTCTTTTAATGTCCAATGGCAACTTTCAAGTTATATGGTTATTTGGAAAATAACTCATGGTTCAAGCATCAGCTTGTGCTTTGTTTCTGATTAAGAAAACACTCAGAAGCCTTCTCATTTAATCAGAACAGAAATCGTTCTAGTTACTTTTGAGAAATAGTTAAGCAAAGTTTAAATATTTTAAAACTGTTTGAAAATTGTAAGCATGCAGACAACAAACCACTTTCCGGTCTTAGAATGGAATCTCATTACTTTGAAAAAGTAACTTTCCAAACTCTGCCAATTGCTCCTATCTATCCAGCTGGGGGAGGAGAAAAAAGACAGATCTCATACGCCAAAAACAGGCATGTCCAAAGTCAGGCCTGGGGCCCAAATGCGGCCCGTTTTCAAATTTTGAGCGGCCCACGGCCTCTTCTCCCCACCTGCTCAGCCTGGCATGCATCTCCACCAGCTGCCCACTCCCCATAGTGGATGGAGACATCAGCTTGCAGTTTTACAGTTTGCCTGCCCTCCCTGTCTCTGTCCATTCCCCCCAGCCACCTGGCCAGCCTACCCACCCCCCGGCTCCGTTGCTGCAGTATCCTTCCCGACACCTTGCATGTTATAGAGACTGGTCCAATGTCCGGCCCGGGGGCCAAATGTGGCTGAATGATTGGCGCCCCACCCATTTTCACCTCACCAAATCTGGCCCTCCTTGCAAAAAGTTTGGACGCCCCCAGCCTGAAGAGGAGGGGCAACGTATCTAGACATGTGGGTACCAAGTGCTTTGCCTGAGAACAGTTGCTGTCCGTGGGTAGCTGCATCATACTCTAACTCAGCCCATGGGTGAAATTGTCCCAGTACTATTGTGCTCTCACTTGCCACAAACATGCCAAGATTTCAGACAACAGGTCTTTCCAGCTTGGCTTCTCGGGGTTCTTTTCACTGCAGTCAGCCAACATCTCAAGAAAGACATGGTGGAACTGGAAAAGGTGCAGAAGAGAGCGACTCAAATGATTACTGGGCTGGGGCACCTCCCTTATGAGGAAAGGCTAAAACATTTGGGCCTCTTTAGTCTGGAAAAAAGGCGCCTGAGGGGGGATATGATTGAGACGTACAAAATAATGCAGGGCATGAGTATTGTGGATAGAGGGACGCTTTTCTTCCTCTCACAGAATACGAGAACTAGGGGACATCCACTCCAATTGAGGGTTGGGAGAGTGAGAACAGACAAAAGAAAATGTTTTTTTCACCCAGTGTGTTGTGAGTCTGTGGAACTCCCTGCCACAGGAGGTGGCGATGGCATCTGGCCTGGATGTCTTCAAAGGAGGATTGGAGAGATTCCTAGAGGAGAAGTCCATCACAGGTTACAAACCATGATGGAGTTGTGTAATCTCCAGGCTTAAAACCGGGGTACTTCAAGGGCCAGATGCAGAGGGGGTGGTATCAGGAGACAGAGATCTAGTCTCGTGCGCTCCTGGACGCATCTGGTGGGGCCACTGTGAGATACAGGAAGCTGGACTATATGGGCCTTTGGCCTGATCCAGCATGGCTCTTCTTATGCTTATGTTTATGTTTAACATGCCGGCCCTGTACAATATCAATGAAATATGATTCTCTCCCACCAGCTCTCTGTTCCCATTGCACGTCTAGCTTCTTGATCTTGAGCATGTTACAAAACCCATGACCAACAGTCATGGTGTTTTCCTGCCTAGCCAGCTGCTCTTAACTATATGCCTCCCAGCTAGATTTTTATAATAGATGTTTGCCACCCAGCAGATATGACTTGCTGTACCAGCCTGAAAAGAAAACACAGCAAAATTGATCAGCAAGTGTTTTATGGGACCTTGCATTTCGCATCCAATTTCCCCCTAAACTGGAAGATACCACCGCCCCCTTCTAACACAGGAGGTCATGGTGGCCTCCTTCATGAGGCACTGTGGCCCCCTCCCCCGGGGCATCCTCCGTTCCTCCCACACCTTCCATTCTTGTAGACATTCCTTGCAAATGAAGTTAATTTTCTGCAATTTGTTTCTCTTTCTTGTTCCTTTTCATCATTGACTAATTGTCTCCCTCGCGAACACTTCTTGTCTACTCTATACCCAGCATCTGAGTTTAGCAGCCACTTCCATGCAATTATATGGATTTCAGAGGAGGATGTCGCAGCTGGCTGATAATTCACAGGGAGGTGTGTGTGTGTGGGGGGGAACCCACGCAACAAATCACTGGAAAAAAACAGAGGGGAGTATGCAGTTACAGGGCTCTGCTCAGTTAAAATAATCAATCAGTCCTTTCCTGCAGCATCAAAAACAAATTAGACATGTGTGTCTGTGTGCGTCTATGACTTTAAAAACCCAAGAGACAAAGAGAGAGAAATGGCACAGACGTGAAGCTTCTTGCTGCAACATCTTGTCCATGGACACACAGAGACATAGAGACGATTATGGTTAACAGCATGTTATTGTGCGGAATTGCAAATCAACTTCCCTCTGCTTCCAACAGTCAGAAGTCAGGGGGCCCGCTGATGGCACCGGAACAAGCCCAATTGTTTCACACAAGAGAGAGAGAGAGATCAGTAAATCTGGAGAAAAACCAAGTTTTTGCAGATGTACCAGTAACCACGACGATGCCTCAAAGGGGGTTAAAATCCCAAGCAGCTTGAAAAAGGGGTGGAATCTATTGAGTACAGATGGATGGAGGTGGAATAGGGGAGCAGAAAAGCTGGTGGGAGGGGAGGGTGGTATGGAGCATTCTTTGGACTGGCATGCTCTCTCTACACAAGCTCTCCAACTCCATGTAAGCACCCAAGGTTTTGTTTCAGGGCTCCTTGTCAGTTTGTCAGTAGGCATGTCCGTCTAAAACAGTGGTTCCCAACCTTCCCAAAGCCCCGACCCTTTAATACATTTCCTCATGTGGTGGTGACCCCCTTGCCACTGCCGCAGGGGCCGTAGAGAACTTCCCTCTACAGGTGCTCTCAGCCAATCACAGCCTCTGGTGCCACTGAATGACATCCCCTCCAACCTATCAAGCTGTAACTCACTCTCCCCCCCCTTCTTCCCCCTCCTGCTCCAGACCCAAGCCGTCTGTGCCTTTTTCTTCACTGGATCATGGTGACCCCTGTGAAATGGTCTTTGGACACCCCCCCCCCAAAGGGGTCCTGACCCCCATGTTGGGAACCACTGGTCTAAAGAGATCCATAAGCTTAAAGGAGGGCAGGGTCCTTGGCCCCAAGGAGAGGACAATGTCTATTTTGACAAAGGGAGGAGAAAACCAAGGGAGGGGAAGGAAAAGAGAGCCAAGAATAGGCGTGGATAAATTTCCATCCAGAAAGGCCAACTTGGAATGGTCAGCTGTGAACTGAGGACAGACTCCTATTTATAGAATGAGGGGCTCAAACTACAGCCCATGGGCTGGATCCCGGCCACCAAGGTCCTGAATCCAGCCCACAAACCATTGTAGAACCTCCACCACTTGCCCAACTTGAGCCGAAAATTCACTGTGCAGCAGCAGCTACCATAGACTCGGCCACCAATGCGAGGACAAAGCTCGCCATTGCCTGTAGCATCTTGGGGTGGGGTGAGCAGGACGGGCCCTCCCTTACCCCCCTTGGAGCCACAGGAGAAGCGGGGCTGCTGTGCGGGCCAGAAGCTGAGGAGAATGGCGTTGGGCCGGGGGACCGCGCGAAGTGGGTCGGGCCTTCCCTCTCCCCCCTCAGAGCCACGACGGGGAGTTTCAGGGTCCAGCTTCAAACGGTGTCTGAGGGACAGTGAACCAGCCCCCTGTTTAAAAAGTTTGAGGACCCCTGCAGCGACAGAGAAGGCTCTCTCCTGGGTCCCCACCAAATGCATCTATGAAAGTTGGCAAGACCGAGAGAATGTCCTGTCTCCTGATGTTATGCAATTTTCGGGGGCAGGGGAAAAAAATCCAAATGGGGAAGATCTAATTATTTATTTACCCGTATATACTTGAGTATAAGCCATCCCTCGAATAAGCCGAGGGCCTAATTCCCTCCCCCCCCCAAAAAAAACCTGGGAAAACTTATTGACTCAAGTCTAAGCCGAGGGCGTTTTTTTAGCTATACTCAAGTACCGCGGACCCTCATATAACAGTTTGTACAACATAAAATCTGTACAGCATAAAAACCTCTGGAGATAGGGAAAATTCGCTTAACAGAATTGCCTATGGGCCAAATCCGTACAACATAAAAATGTTTGCGATTTTAATGCATTCCTATTGGAAATTTGTATAAAGGAAATTTTGCTTAAAATAATATCATTTGGAACAAATTAATTCATTTATACAAAGTACCACTGTACTATCCCCTTGCCCCTTAGTCTTCTTTTTTCAAGTGTATCAGTGTTTTGCAGAGCTTGGAAAACTACTTTTCCCAACGGCAGCTCAGAAAACCTTAGCCGAGCTCTGAGATTGTGGAAAGTATCATGGAAAAGGAACTTTCTCAAACTTCGGCATTTCGTGACTTGCGGTTTATTTCCCCAAGGCTTTGCAACAGATTAAATACTTGATCGTTTTCTTCCCATAATCTGCCTACACAATATTTTTGTTCTTTAAGTACTGTGCTTCGAGCTAGGGGCAAATTAGACATGACAACAGAGACAGATGAATAGCAGCTCAATTGCTTTAAACTTTTACAAACAGCAGCTGCGAGGATTCAACTCCCGTCATCTCATCTCTCGCAATGAAATTCAGCTCCTCCCCTCCAAAGAAGTGGTGGTGGGGAATTCATGTGCCCAAGGGAAACAGTGAGGAAAGGAAGATATTCATTGTAGAAATGACGCTGAAGGGAAAAGACGAAAAACCACCTCTCCAATCACAGTCTACATAGAGATAACCCTGTTATCTGGTTCTTATCTGCAAAAAGCCGGGACAAGTGAAGAGTGATTTATATCTGTGTACTCTCATGTCCAGTTTGGCCTTAATGAGATAGAAATTACTGTGGACTTGGGAGAGGTGGGGGGAGTTGTAACTGGACTTTGTCCCCTCAACGACACACGAAGAAATATTGAATAGTTGTAGATAAAAAGCTGAATATAAGCCAACAATGCCATGTTAGCTGCAAAAAAGGCAAATGGTATTTTAGGATGCATTAACAGAAGTACAGTAGGACCCCGGTATCCGCTGGGGATTGGTTCCAAGCCTTCCCATGGATAAGGAAAACCATGGATAAGAGAGAACGCCACCCCTCCCCCCCCCAAAAAAAACCTGCTGTTTTCTGACAGAAGCTTGCTTTACAGCTGCTGGATTATTTATTTATTTATTTTTTCTCTGCCAACCGTGGATAACTGATTCGGTGGTTAATGAATCAGTAGATACGGGGGTCCCACTGTATAGCCTCCAAATCCTGTGAGGTACTAGTCCCTCTGTATTGAGTACTTTTTAGGCCTCATCTAGAGTACTCTGTCCAGTTCTGGACACCACACTTCAATCAGGATGCTGACAAATTAGAACGAGTTCATAGGAGGGCAAGAAGGAAGATCAATGGGCTGGAAACCAAGTGTTAAGAGCAAAGACTGAAAGACCTGGACTTGTTAAGCCTTGAAAAAAAGAAGTCAAGTATAGCATTTTTCAAATGCTTGAAAGGCTATCATACAGAAGAAGGGCAGGGTCTGTTCTTGATGCTGTTAACCACCCGGAGTTCCTTTGGCACACGGGCGGTATAAAAATATATAAATAAATAAATAAAAATAAATAAATTATCCCCAAGTGCAGGACATATACGATGAGTTCAAGTACAGGATTCCTGATTCAGGACAGCTATCAGGAAAATATGTCTTAACTGTTAGAGCAGCACAACAATGGGACTGCAAGGAAATTAGGGATGATGGGACATAGTGTGATTCCCCAGACAGTGATATTAACTGCACATTGCAGCCTTATATTAGATTTTTATCTAAGGTATGTGGAATATAGTCATAACAATTCTCTTAGAGCAGAGAGGTACAGCTACCACTGGCCAATGACATCACGTGACATCTGGAAACTTCTGGGAAGACGACGGGGAGAAGAGACAGAAGCCATGATTTTGCTGAGGTTCTCTTTGAGTAACAATGCTTGCTTCAGTTAGGTAGAGTTAGGATTAATTTAGGGTAATCATAATGACTCAGTGTAACCAGTCAGAGAGAATAACTTAGCTTTGTTATTGTTTTCTAGGAAAATAAGTCCCTTATTTATTTTATTTTATTTTATTTTATTTTATTTTATTTTATTTTACTTTATTTTATTTGACTTTTATACCGCCCATCTAGACCTAGGGCTACTCTGGGCAGTTTACAGCATGTGATAACATAACAATTAAAGGAATACATTTTAAAAACCAAAATATAAGGTATATAATAAAATAAAGTATACATAAATCAACAACAAAAAACTGAAATGAAGATAAAATGAAGATAAAAATGGCAGCAGATTGATAAAACGGAGGTGGGGATGAGAAAAGAGAAGAAAAGTGTATCATGGTCTTTTTTAAATCTTTTCACAAATATAACTTTCATTTGTAACTTAGCATAGAAATAAAGTTCTATTATACTATATTTTTGCCTCACTTGGATCATCTTGAGAACCCAACGGAACCTATTGTTGTTTTTGAGAGTTTTTGTTTATTTTGGGAAAGTTTTGATTAAGAGAGACAGAGTGACTGGTGTCTAATCTGCTTCCCTATAGTTTCAGGGCAGGGACCAGTTACCTCAGGAATGGGCTGAGCACTGCAGTGCTGCAGGCATGGAAGAGAAAATTGGACAACCACCCATCAGCTTTGCTTTGATTTCAATTCCTGCCTTGATCGGGGGGGGGGGGTGTTTGGATGCCATGGTTTTTTAGGCCTCGTCCAATTCAGCTATTCTGTGATCCAATGAAGTGACTGACTGCTGACTCAGGAAGAGATTCCAGGGAGCTTTGCATGCACGGACGTAACACACAGAGCATCTGCACTGAACTGTTGGAAGATAGAGCCATGTCCCAGGCAAGGGACCTCTCTTATCACAAAAAAAAAACCCACCAATGGACAGTCCAGTGGGGTGCCATCTTGTCCTCTCCCTCAGGCAGTAAGTAATCTTGGGCAAGCCCCAGTAAGCCTCCAAAGGCCATCTCTGGCATCATGCATTCCTGTCTCCAAGCAAGAAGCTGAGACATGCAACCAACTTGAAATGCGGGTGGAGAGAGAGAAGACCACTGAAAAGTCCTGTTTATGAAACGACAACCTTGCACAAACGTTATGCACCAGTTTAGGGTCCTCCCTGTTTCTGACACACATAGGTGGGTGGGAGGGGGGTGGTTAAAGGCTTTTGCATTTGCTCACCGTTGGGCCATGTTTGACTTTTGGATTCCTTCTCCTAGGGCCCCACAGCCAGGATTCTGGGACTTGTAGTCCACATTTGTGGACTACAAGTTTTGTAGTTTTGTGGACTACCCTAACTCCAAATAATCTCTTCCTTCCTTCCTTCCTTCCTTCCTTCCTTCCTTCCTTCCAAACAATTCTCCCTCCCTCCCTTTGAAACAGTTCTTCTTTCCTTCCTTCCTTCCTTCCGTCCTTCCTTCTTTCTCTCCTTCCTTCCTTCGTTCCTTCCTTCCTGAACTGCGCACACTGGACAAAGTCGGGTTAGGTTCTGAGTTCTCCTCCTTGCTTGACATGGAAAGTGTGGCCCAAAGCAGTCCTTAGATGGGGAGAAAATTAGAAAGAATCACTGGATGGGCATAAAATAAAAGGCACCCCACCCCACCCTTCTTCTTACCTGGTCCTTTCAGGCTCCCCCCCCCCCCTGCGCAGCAGTCGCTCCCAACCGCTGTGGACTTGTCGCATCAAACAAGGTGTATTTCCATGGCAACCAGTCGCCACAATCTGATTTCTCCCAGGATACAGGCCTGGATCTGTACTGACGTCAGAGCAGCCTAGGAGGTACGATAACAAGGGAATCACGCCGGCGGTCGTGGCAGGAACCAGAGTGGGGGCAGGGAAGAGGCATGGCTCGTTGGCAGGAGTGCCTGTCCCGGTGCTCTGAAGCCTCTGCGCAACTGGTGTGCAAGGTTGTGGCTTGATGTGCAGGACCTGTGGTGCTCAGGCTTTGCTGGACCTCCTCTGCACATCCCTGCAGTTGCCGGTTGTAGCTCAGGATAGAGATGGATGCCAGTCGTGGTCGGTCTAAGATCATTTCCTGACACCAGCGGTGTCATGGAGCCAGCGGTGGAAGGAACGGAGCTACAGAGCTTGCTTTTCTGTCTTGTCTATTGCCTATCTTATACTGTATATATTTTATAGCCCTTTTTATTATGTTGTTCACTGCCCAGAGTTCCCCCAGGAAAGTCAGGAAAACTATAAATGGAAATAATAAATAAATAAATAAATAAATAAATAAATAAATAAATAAATAAATAATACAGGACTCAAGGACTGTGTGATGCATTCAGATATGGTTTCTTTCCTGCCTCACTTGGCTGCAATCCTTACACAAGCTGGGAGATAAATATTTTTCCACCCTGGGAACATATTGTTGCAAGGCAGCCCTGCTGCCTGGGAAACTATTGGAGAATGGCTGAGTCCTGGATAGGCCATTAAGAGCCATTCACTTTGCAAAAGACACACTCCTCATTCGTTGATATGGACCAGTCTTCCTGCTATTCTGGAGTTTCCTTGCTCTCTCTCTCTCTCTCTCTCTCTCTCTCTCTCTCTCTCTCTCTCTCTCTCTGTGTGTGTGTGTGTGTCTGTGTGTGTGTGTGTGTGTCTGTGTGTGTGTGTGTGTGCGTGCGTGTGTGTCTTTTTGTCTCTCTGTGTTGCAGGTTAACTATAGGGATTGTCATGAAGAGTGTCTGCATTTCCCAGTTTACTACAACATCATTAGTCACAAGGCTTGTTTAGCCTGGCTGTCCATGAGTTAGCAGTCGATTGTGGTTGGGCTGTGGCACTTCAGGCTATGCCGGAGAGAAGGCTCTTGAGGTTGAATGCCTCTCTGCGCACTCCAACAATGATAAAATATAAAATAATTCATCGCTGCAAGAAAATATTTAATGCAGAAAACGTTTCAAGCAGAAAACAAGGGTAGAGTGCTTCTTACTGAAATGCTAGCTTTCTGAGTGCAGAATTTTATTTTAAATACAGGAACATGAAATCTTATGAGCTCAGGCTGGCTCAGAACTAGATCTAAGTCTATGATCCTGTGCTCAGTTGCAAAGGGGAGAAACTGAACTGACCACTCTGTGGGTCTTATGCCTAAATACGCCTGTCTGGGATGGTGAGCTCACTCTAGTTCTTGAAATGTTCTTTATTATAGCTCTCCAGATGTTGCTAAATGACAGCATTTACCCACCAGGGCAGTATTGCCAGTGGTGAGTAAGGTCACCAGGCCTCAGGGTTTGGCCCCAAGATTCCAGGTTTTTTGGATCTTTTCACCACGAATCATCCTTTCAGTGTGTACTATAATTTCATAAGAACATAAGAACATAAGAAAAGCCATGCTGGATCAGGCCAACGGCCCATCTAGTCCAGCTTCCTGTATCTCACAGCGGCCCCACCAGATGCGTTTGGGAGCGCATGAGACTAGATATCTGTCTCCTGATACTACTCCCCTGCATCTGGCCCTTGAAGTACCCTGGTTTTAAGCCTGGAGATGACACATCTCCATCATGGTTTGTAACCTGTGGTGGACTTTTCCTCCAGGAATCTGTCCAATTCCCTTTTGAAGGCATCCAGGCCAGATGACATCACCACCTCCTGTGGCAGGGGGTTCCACAGACTCACAACACACTGGGTAAAAAACTATTTTCTTTTGTCTGTTCTCACTCTCCCAACCCTCAGTTTGAATGGATGTCCCCTAGTTCTGGTATTTTGTGAGAGGGAGAAGAGCTTCCCTCTATCCACTTTACTCATGCCCTGCATTATTTTGTACGTCTCAATCATATCCCCCCTCAGGCGCCTTTTTTCCAGACTAAAGAGCCCTGAATGTTTTAGCCTTTCCTCATAAGGGAGGTGCCCCAGCCCAGTAATCATTTTAGTTGCTCTCTTCTGCACCTTTTCCAGTTCCACCATGTCTTTTTTGAGATGCGGTGACCGGAATTGTACACAATACTCCAGGTGCGGCCTTACTATTGTTTTATATAATGGCATTATACTATTATATTAATGGCATTATACCATTATATTATTTCATAGCAAGGGATGATACCAAACTGGCAATTGTACATTTTAGAATTAATGAATTCTCTGAGCTTCAACATGTAACTATTTAGACATGCTCAGAAGTAGAGATGAGCACACATCAGAAAAATGGTGCTTCATTTTGATTCGAAATGGATATGTGGACAAATGACGAATTTATGAATGTTTTTCTGATAAAACCAAGAATCAATGTGCTGGTTTGCTTTTTACTTTAAAAGCCTATAAGAGGGTCCTGAGGCACATAGAGATACCATCAATGTAGGGAAGTGACGGGGAACCAGCCCCCACAGGGTGCGGTCAGAAATAAGGGAGTCTGCAGACTGATATCTGGTGCATAAAGATAGAGAACGTTCTGCCGTCGCACCCTACGGCAGTCATTTTATTGTATACAAAAGTAGGTCACAAAGCGTATGCATGGAGCCACCTCGCTGATATCATTGGCTAAGCCAGAGATAAAGTAAAACAATAGCACTTGTATTCCTAGAGCATGCGCAGAGTAAATCCTGACATAACCACCTTGGTATGGCACCTTGGCATGGCAAGCCTTGCTGATAATGGTAGCTGCAAACTAGCTTATGAAACCATTAACCCATTAACTCCTGTTCTCCCACAGGGAAGTTTTCATGGACTCTCTTATACAATCCCTGTCAGTTTGATGATGTTTGGGTCCTCCTGGCTGTCCAAATTCTGTAATCCCAAAGAGGCCCCTGAGGAAAGTACCTCCCCCTGCACCTAGAGACACCAAACCTGCCGAGAAGCTTCTTCCACCTCTCCTCTACAATCCTTCAAAGTTTGGTGACCATTGGTTTTCAGACATCTGAGTTATACACCTGCAAAGTGGAGCAGGGGGAGGGAAGTGCCCCTTAGAAATTGGCTTGGGAAAAACCACTCTTCACCAAACATGGAGGGATTGCAGTGGAGAGCCAGAGGATGCTTCTCTGTAGGTCCGGCATCTCTAGGTACCTGGAGGAACCTTCCTGGTGGGTTGTTCTTTGTGGGTATATAACTCGGAGATTAGGAATCCAATCTTCACAAAACTTGAAGGTACTGCAAAGGAGGGGAAGCTCCCCTGAAATTTCAGTCCATCTAAGGTGCCTTGGGGAGCATTATATAGCTGGAAGAATCAACAAATCAAAATAATAAAAATTATTTGTCTTCGTTAGTTTTCGATTTATATGAATATGAATTAACAAATTTGCAATTTTTGAACGAATTTCGCAATTTGCTTTTACGTTTCTGCCCATATCTCCTCAGAAGCTGCGGCTTCTGAGGGAGGCAAATGATTTGCACTTCCTCGCCAAGGGTGTTTCTTTTGGGGGAAAGGAGGGAATTTCCCACCAACTCCACTAGTCTCTAATGAGAAGAATCTTCCCACCAGACCACTTCAAAGGCACTTGATTCAAGTCAAGACAAAGCTAGGATGAATAACGTTGAAGGATAATGGGAAGTGGATTCGAAGGTCCATGGTTGAATATTCCTTGGGAAAGGCTGAGCACTGCAAAACCATAGGGTAGAAGGCCAGATGGATCCTGAGAGGCTCAAGGTGGATACCATTCCTCACTCAACAAGAGAGGTGGGCATTCTGCAAACCCACAGCCAAATGTCATGGTTTCCTCAGTGACCCCAGTGCACATTTGCCCAGGCCTCCAGAAAATGTAATCATAAGAACATAAGAAGAGAAGAGCCAGGCTGGATCAGTCCAGCTTCCTGTATCTCACAGTGACCCCACCAAATGCCTCTGGGAGAGCACGAGACTAGGTCTCTGTCTCCTGATACCACTCCCCTGCATCTGGCCCTTAAAGCACCCTGGTTTTAAGCCTGGAGATGACACATCTCCATCATGGTTTGTCACCTGTGATGGACTTTTCCTCCAGGAATCTGTCCAATCCCCTTTTGAAGGCATCCAGGCCAGATGCCATCAGCACCACCTGTGGCAGGGAGTTCCACAGACTCACAACACACTGGGTGAAAAAAACATTTTCTTTTGTCTGTTCTCACTCTCCCAACCCTCAATTTGAGTGGATGTCCCCTAGTTTTGGTATTCTGTGAGAGGGAGAAAAGCGTCCCTCTATCCACAATACTCATGCCCTGCATTATTTTTGTATGTCTCAATCATATCCCCCCTCAGGCATCTTTTTTCCAGACTAAAGAGCCCCAAATGTTTTAGCCTTTCCTCATAAGGGAGGTGCCCCAGCCCAGTAACCATTTTAGTCGCTCTCTTCTGCACCTTTTCCAGTTCCACTCTGTCATTTTTGAGATGCGGTGACCAGAATTGTACACAATACTCCAGGTGTGGCCTTGCTATCATCTTGTACAATGACATTATAATGTTGTCTGTTTTATTTTCAATCTTCTTTTGATAATCCCTAGCATGGAATTGGCCTTCTTCACCACTGCCATGCACTGGGTAGACACCTTCATTGAGCTGTCCACCAGCACACCAAGATCTCTTTCCTGATCTGTCACAGAAAGCTCAGAGCTCATTTTGCTATCTATCCCTCACCAGTCCAAATGGAAGGAACGGACAGCAGATGAGGCTGTCAAGGGAGGAGAGAGACCAGAAAGGATGCATGGGAGATTGAGAAATAGACCCATTGATTTGGGTTCTGGTGCTCTCCAGCATCCATGTGCCGTTCAGATCACCCCAAAAGGAATGCAGTCCTAAGCAGAAAATTTACCCCAGGCTTCTCCCTTGCCTGGATTCCTTTACTAGCCCAACCTCTGTATGAGGTAGGCCTGGAAATAGTACATGTTTATGCCTGACAGGCTGTTTGGAGGATATGAGCAAGCATTTTTTCACTCAGCTGACGCATTACGCCATGCACCTTCAGGCTGTCCACACCGTGAAGTTTGATGCGATCCAGCTGGTCTTTCTCTCCAGTGCAATCTATTTTAACACATGCAAAACTCGGCTAGGTGATACCATTATGTTGTTGTTGTTGTTCAATCGTTCAGCCATGTCCGACTCTTTGTGACCTCATGGACCAGAGCACGCCAGGCCCTTCTGTCTTCCACTGCCTCCAGGAGTTTGGTCAAATCCATATTGGTTGCATCGATGACACCATCCAACCATCTTATTCTCTGCAGTCTTCTTTTCCTTTTGCCTTCCATCTTCGACTCCCCATCACTTCCTGGTTCCTCTTAAAGGGGCGGGAGGCAAAAAACAACAACAAAAAGAAGCGAGGAGAGCCCGGCACTCTCCGCATCAAAATTTTTCACTCTCCCAGAGCAGGTACTTGAAAGGTGCGCTGGGTCGCGCTTAGGTGGGCGGGGTCGCACTTAATTTTCTGTTAGCTCCGGAGCTGGTGGGGAAACATTTTTAAGCTCCGGAGCTGGGAGCCATTTGCAGCAGAGCTTAGGGGTCGTGTATAAACGCCCTAAGATGCTGCCTAGGTTTGTCAGATGCTGCCTAGCATCTTTGTCAGATGATACCTTTATAGGTCACTAATTAAAAAGAAAGTAAGCTGAACTTTCAATGGCAAGCCATCCTTATCAAAACATTGCACAAAAAGTATAGTCTTGGCAAAAGATGTAGTTTGCCAGGTGTTGAGATTCGTGGCCAGATGATATCAGCTAGGCACTGTTCTGATGGGGTAGGGAACAATTTTATTTTATTTTATTTTAGAGGTTTTTTTACCCCGCCTTTCTCCTTGGATAAGGACCCAAGGCACGCCTCAACCCCCTTTTTACTTCTACTATTTTAACCCAAGCACCTTTGCAGGAAGGTGAAGCCAACAGTTAAGTCTGCACCTCAAGGAAGCTAAAAAGTTTGCACACCCTACCCTCGGTGCCAGGAAGACACAGGACAGTTCTTAAAAAGGAATGATGGCTCATTTGATGCAGAAGCACAAACAGACAGAGTCTTTTTCCCCCACACCAAACAGTGCTATCAGGGAACCATATGTCATAACTACATGCCAGTGTGTATAGGCTCTTAGGGCGCTTTTACACGACCTCTAAAATCCGGTGGCAACTTAAATTCGGACCAGAGATCATGGGGGTTTGTAGCTCTTCCTGTGTTCCCACCCCTCCAAACTCCATTGTTCCTGTCTGCATGAGGGGAGGGAGAAAAAAAGGGAGAAAAAATGCAGGCTCACCTCCGTCTGCCAGTCGAAGCTGCGCAAGCCGCCCCTAGTGATTCCTGTCTCTTAAATGGGCGGCTGGGACAAAAAAACAAACAGAAAGCGAGGGAGCCCGGCATTCACAGCTTTACAATTCGCATTGGAAGATTTTTTACCTCCTGGAGGCCAGGTACTTGAAAAGTGCGCTGGGACGCGCTTAGGTGGGCATGGTCGTACTTAATTTTTTTTAAAGACTGGAGCTGGTGGGGGAAAAAATTTAAGCACCAGATCTGGGAGCCCTTTGCCTCGAATTTTAGGGGTCGTGTAAAAGCGCCCTTAAAAAGAAAGTGAGTGAGAATTAGAATTTACACCGTCCAACAGGTTCCGTGCCAATTTTAACTTCATGGTTAATATCCTGGCATCTGTTGCTTAGACTCCTTTGCTCAGCTGTTCTCATGCACATCTCTGAAGTACAGCAGGGCATAGCCATGTTTAAATATTTGAAAGGATGAAGAGGGGACTGGTTTGTTTTCCATGGCTTCAGAGACTAGGACTCGGGGCAATGGTTTCAAACTAAAAGAAAAGAGATTCCATTTGAACATTCCGAAGAACTTCATGATGGTTAGAGCTGTTCAGCAGTGGAATATGCTACCACAAAGGAGGGTGGTTTTAGAGTCTCCTTCTTTGGAGGTTTTTAAGCAGAGGCTGGATGGGCATCTGTCAGGGATACTGTGATGGGGGTTCCTGCATGGCAGGGGGTTGGACTTGATGGCCCTTGAGGTCTCTTCTAACTCTATGATTCTGTGATTCTATGAAACAAAGGATGGAGCTTCAACAGATGCATTGATATCAACCTTCTGGTTACGGTCTAAGGTAGTATATACCAAAGAGATTATTTTTTTAAAAATATTTCTACATAAAGATACTGTTCATTCTGTATCAGTCATATAGTTGGTAAATGGATGGAAGCATTTTCCGTTGCAGTTTCTCGTTGTTCTTTACCTCCATGCCGTACATTCTCGTGTTTTTATTTTTTAAATTCTTTCATTGGTTTAGTATTGAGGGCCATTCCCTCACTGCTTGTCCTAAAGGACAAACCATCAATTTGCAAACAAGCCATTTTTATTGTGCCTCGTCCATTCCTAAGGGAACCATCAAAGCACGGAGAGTAAAAAAAAAAAAAAAAGCACACACCTCACAACCCAGAAAACAACTGTAAGAACAAGGATAGAACATAAATGCCGCACAAGTGAAAACATGAGGGAACCAAGTGCCTCGCATTCTAAAAACCAAGCCACAGATGGAGCCCCAAAAGCTGTTGGAACCGGATGAGGTGTTTTGCAGGCTGCAAATTGCAAGGTTAGCGATGGCGGAATCAAACCTGACAGGGAGAGTGCCGCTGGTTTTAAATGCTACCATATTTTTCTTTTGAAATATTTCAGCATTACCACGAGCCACAAAACATTCCAGCTTTTACACACATCACGGTGGCAACGGGCCCAGTGGGATTCGGGAGAAGAGAAATGTCCTTGTTTACTCCTGTCCTCTGATGGGCTGGCAGCCCTACAAAGGGTGGCCAACCCTTAGAACCAGCCAACAGCTAACAGAAGGCAGGGTTTTCCAATTCAGCCCCAACGCACCAGCTACAAAGCTCTTGTGTAGAACAAGGAACGTTTGGAGGGAAAAGATGGGGGAATCCAATCCAAGAGGAACCATGGAAGGTAGCTTAAATAATTTCTGGAGTCAACAGCAGTCTAATGGAGCATCTAGAGCCTAATCCACCACATTTGTGGGGACTCATTCCCTGGTGAGTACTTGGATGTGAGTGTCGTCAACACCCTTGCCTCACAGGCTGCTCCCTTCTGGAAAAACATGCAGCCACCTGCACTGTGAACAGCAATACCAGGCAAACAAGAACACAACAAAAGAGAGAGAGAGAGAGAGAGAGAGAGAGAGAGAGAGAGAGATTGGCTGCAATTGCCATTTTCTAACTCATGGTGTCTGTGTAGTTATTTATTTGTGTTGCCATGGCACCCAGATCATCTTGTCAGCGATTAGGGTTCTCTTCTGGGGTGAAAGAACTCCGGCAGGTGGGAAGGACACAATTCCTCATCGCCGAGGACTCTGCAAGGATCCTGCCTGGGCCCTTCCAAAATTGATTGATTTCTTATTTAAATATGATTGATTTCTTATTTTAAATATTGTTTATTTCTTATTTATATAGTTCAAATATTTTTTCGCCCTCCTTACAAAGGACCTAAGGTGGCTTCCATCTGTATAAAAGGCTAAACTAAAAAAAATGCAGATACAAACATTCTACTAAAAAAAAAGGGGGGGGTCAAACGGATATCACCCTGAAAGAAATGGCAAACAAAAGCAGCATCAAAAATAGGTGCCAAGCAGTAAGGCAGGGAAAAAAAAACCCTCTTAGGCAGCTAGTCCCAGAGAGAAAGCTTACATGCACAGAATGGTCTTTATTTGCTTGCAGAAAAGCAGGGAAGATGGGGCCAGCCTGGACTCCAGTAGGAGAGAGTTCCAAAGTTCAGGAGCCGCCACAGAGAAGGCCCTCTTTGGTGTCCCCACCAGAATGCGGCAGCCAGACTGGTGATGGGTGCTCACAAATATGATCACATCACAACAGTTCTGGCCTGCTTGCATTGGTTGCCCGTGGCTCTCCGGATACAGTTCAAGGTCTTGGTTTTGGTTTTCAAAACCCTCCACGGCTTGGGACCTGAATACCTGGCGGAGCGTATCTCTCAGGGATCAACAGAGGCTAGGCCCACTCGAATGTCGCGGGCGCGCTCAGTCAGGATGGCCACCCCTAGGGAGGCACGGAAGTCGGCAACGCGTAACCGCGCCTTCTCGGTGGTTGGCCCTTCATTATGGAATCATCTACCGAGTGAGTTGCGCCTTGCATCGTCCCTGCCCACCTTCAAAAAGGCTTTAAAAACTGCTTTTTAAGGAGGCTTATGGTGACCTTATCTCTATTTAATTTTTTGTGTGCCCGCTGCTTCTTGTTCAGGGTTTCCCCTCTCTTGCCCTTATTGCTGTCCTTCTACTGATGTTTTTATTACTGTTTTATATGATGTTTTTTTTAAATCTGTAAACCGCCCAGAGTCCCTCTGGGAAATGGTGCGGTATAGAAGCGTAATAAATAAATAAATAAATAAATAAATAAATAAATAAATAAATAAATAAATGCACCTGTGAAATCTTAGGGATCATAACAGGCAACACTTGTTGCAATATCCTGGGCTGAGATGTAGCAATAACCAGGGGCAGCCAGCGGTAGCTGGGTACTGGAGTAACGGGAAAGCCATTTGAAGAACACACTCTCACACACATACACACACTGACACAGATAGAGATATGAATATCCGAACCAGCAGAGGAACCCCCCCCCCTTCTCTGGCAAGGCCTCCTTTTATTAACCTTCTACCCTAGGTGATTAGCATAGCTGATTAGATTGTTTCTTTGTCTCGCAGCAATAACTTCCCCAAATATAGTTCAAGAGGCATTACATGGGAGTTCTACATTATTATGCATGACTACGTGTGTTGTGCATTGCTCGAATTGGTAAGCTTTAGATAAGAGACAGTTCTCTAATTGGCAAACGTAACTAGTAATGGCAGAAGACAATATCACTTTTTGGCAATTTTTACTGGTAATAGGAGAAGACAAAGAAATCTAGCTTAACTAAGGAATAATGAGGCAAGATAGAGGGAGGGCTAGTAGGCAGGCACAACTTGTCTGCTGTTGTGAAGAACTCAGGCCTTTGCCATCAAAAACTGTTGCTTCTGAAATGGCAAAAATGGTTACAGTTATGGCAATCCAAAAGCTTAATCCCACAACCATGGGAGACATGGTTATCCTTGAGATAACGGGAACAGGCTATTTCAGGGCAGAACGAGGGGTTGATAATGAGACCTTAGCATGCCAAGATATTAGGGATACCTCTTTCACCTTGTAAATAGACTGGAGGAGAAAGACAACTCTAATCTATACATTGGTGGGAGATGTAACAGAGGCACCTTGGGTACCACCAGCCTAAACTCGCATTGTACCGCTCCTACGCTAGAGCAGCCCTTCTTAGTGGAATGAGGTATCCCAGTACAGTTGAACTGACTTACTGAAAAAGACAATCCTGTGTGTCAGGACCAGATAGATCCCACCCACCCCCTTTTTTCTGCAGTATAAAATAATAATGCCAGGAAAAGTTGAAGGCCTCAGGAAAAATGGAAGGACAACATGGGAGGGATTGACTCCATGAAGGAAACCACGGCCTTGAGTTTGCAAGACCTGAGTAGAGCAGGGAATGACAAGAACCGTCACAAATTCATGGGGTCACCTGGAATCACGCCATGACTGCACATAAACGACGCCTGAAAGACGCAAGGCTGAGGAAGGGTACATAAAAACATAACATGAGAACATAAGAAGAGCCAAAGGCCCATCTAGTCCAGCTTCCTGTATCTCACAGTGCCCCCCCCCCAAAAAAAATGTGTCTGGGAGCGCACGAGACTAGATCTCTGTCTCCTGATACCACTCCCCTGCATCTAGCCCTTGAAGTACCCTGGTTTTAAACCTGGAGATGACACATCCCCATCCTGGCTTGTAACCTGTGATGGACTTCTCCTTCAGGTATCTGTCCAATCCCCTTTTGAAGGCATCCAGGCCAGATGCCATCACCACATCCTGTGGCAGGGAGTTCCACAGACTAACAACACACTGGGTGAAAAAAATATGTTCTTTTGTCTGTTCTCCTTGTCCCAACCCTCAATTTGAGTGGATGTCCCCTAGTTTTGGTATTTTGTGAGAGGGAGAAGAGTGTCCCTCTAACCACTTTACTCAAGCCCTGCATTATTTTGTACGTCTCAATCATATCCCCCCTCAGGCACCTTTTTTTCCAGACTAAAGAACCCCAAATGTTTTAGCCTTTCCTCCTAAGGGAGGTGCCCCAGCCCAGTAATCATTTTAGTCGCTCTCTTCTGCACCTTTTCCAGTTCCACTATGTCATTTTTGAGATGCGGTGACTAGAATTGTACACAATACTCCAGGCGCGGCCTTACTATCGTTTTGTAGAATGGCATTATAATGTTGCCTGTTTTATTTTCAATCCCCTTTTTGAGTGAATCTCCCCTGCATTTGAGCAATAGTTTAGGGAAGTTACCAGAATAGTTATTTCAAGAAAAGTGGACCAGAGCCACTTTTCTTGAAATAACTATTGTGGCTAGGGGAACCTTGGAGACTCCCCCTCCCGCTCTTTTTTCCAAGCTGTGGTTCGAAGGGACACCGGAGATTAAGCTTCCTGACTGCCACCAGCTGGTAAGAGCCCAGGGTCAGTCAGGAATAAGGGTGGGATGCAGAAACACAAAATAGCTAACATTAATACTCAATGAGGAAACTGTCCGGCTCAAACTCTCTTAACCATCTGATGTGCCACCACAGGGATGCAAAAGAGAATGCCCTGGCAGCAAGCCCCCCAAAAGTAACAACCACTTTGAGCCGACCCGGATGAGAAATCTGAAGAAAACAGTGAACAACCCAGCTCCTTACATCCTAACAGAGACGGAGGAGAATGCAGGGAATAAAGAGGGAAGAATGAGAAAAGGTAACCATAATAATAATCCAAAACAAACCCAGAGCATTCCAGAAGCAGTACAGAGAGTCATAATGTGCCACTTAAAAAGCCACAGCTGGTTCCCTTTCAGACAAGCTAAAACATCTGCATAATTTTCTATAGAGATTTAGCAACGTGTGGTACTCCTGTATCAGGCCTGCCTCCACAGGGAACGCTTAGACCAGTGATGGTAAACCTTTTAGAGACCGAGTGCCCAAACTGTGATCCCAAACCCACTAAATTTCCGCAAAGTGCCAATACAACACTGTAGCTTGTTAATTAAACACTAAGACCAAAGAATGTGATATAATGAAAATATGGAAACAATTACAGTATATATAAAATAAGTTGTTAACATATAGAACTGTTTGAAATATGTAAGAAAAATAATAATGACTACTACGATTCCTCCTCTCTCTATGTAACCTTTTATCTATCATTTACCCGTCCCTATTACCCCTCCCTTTTCACCTATAATTGGAAAACCTTAATAATTTTAAAAGAGAGTGCGAAGACAGTATTCACTACAAAAGGAAATAAACCAAAAGTGCTAGGTAATTAGGAAATTCAAATAAGAGATCCACTAACTCATTAAAGGAAAATACAGCTTTAACATGCAACTGCTGAGCAGGACTGTATAGGGCAGTGATGGCGAACCTTTTAGAGACTGAGTGCCCAAACTGTGATTCAAAACCCACCCATTTTTCGTAAAGTGCCAATACAGCAATTGAACCTGAACACAGGTGGCTGTGAAGGGGGCGATGTTGGGTGCCCACAGAAAGGGCTCCGAGGGCCACCTTTGGCATCCGTGCCGTAGGTGTGCCAACACTGGCTTAGACTGTTTGCCTCTTGCTTCCAAGGCCCCTTCACTGATTCCCTCACCCTTCCCGCTCACCCCCCCACCTCAAAAGTTGACCCTCTTCTGCTTTCTATGCCACAATGAAGTGACACCTCCCAGCCTTTAAAAGTACATTTCTAAAGAAGCTGCATATATATATTATACAGTAATGGCAGATTCTATGGAGGAATCCAGAGGAAAAGGCCTTGTAAATAAAACAGCCAATATAAGCAACACAATCCTATCTATAGCTGGATTTAAGGGCACACCTGAATCAGGCCAAAGGCCCATCTATCTAGTCCAGATTCCTTTATCTCACAGTGGCCCCACCAGATACCTTTGGAAGCACAAGAGAATGAGATCCCTGTCTCCTGATGACACTCTTTGAGGTACAGTGCCCTCCTTTTAAGCCTGGACATACCATGTCTCCCCATCATGGCTCATAAGCTGTGATGGACTTTTCCTCCATAAATCAGTCCTGTCCCGTTTTAAAGGCCTCTAGGCCAGAGTCCCTCGCCACGTCCTGTGGCAAGGAGTTCTACAGATTTGGAATAGAAAGGATGCAAATCTCAGAAGGAATACTGTAAACATGGAAAAGGTGGGTGCCAGAGGGATGAAGGGACACAGCCCACAACCCTGTGAGAGAAGGGTACAATACTGGGAGCTTCCCATGAAAGGAAGAGGACAGGTGTAGAAAATCATGCCTATCGGGGAAACAGACATTGTTCTTTTCTATGTTGCTGCTAGAAGCAGAGCTAGGTGGGTAGCTTCGTGGCTTAACTGGTGGTTGTGGAGCTACAGGTAGGGAGTTCAATCCCCCCCCCGTGCTTCATAAGAACGTAAGAACATAAGAAGTGCCATGCTGGATCAGGCCAACGGCCCATTATCTAGTCCAGCTTCTTCTATCTCACAGTGGCCCCACCAGATGCGTTTGGGAGCGCACGAGACTAGATCTCTGTCTCCTGATACCATTCCCCTGCATCTGGTCCTTGAGGTACCCCGGTTTTAAGCCTGGAGATGACACATCTCCATCATGGTTTGTAACCTGTGATGGACTTTTCCTCCAGGAATCTGTCCAATCCCTTTTTGAAGGCATCCAGGCCAGATGCCATCCCCACATCCTGTGGCAGGGAGTTCCACAGACTAACAATGCGCTGGGTGAAAAAATATTTTCTTTTGTCTGTTCTTGCTCTCCCAGCCCACAATTTGAGTGTATGTCCTCCTGGGAGAAAAGCTAGCCTAGGTAACCATGGACAAGGAGAACAGTCCCAGGGCACCCCCCCCCCCCCGAGAAAAAGGTTACCTGTAAATGCTAGCCATCATTAAACCCAGGACCCACTGGCCAGTGGCTGGGACCCTGTTGCTTACCTAAACTTTCGTAGCTGCACAAGCCACTGCAAAAATCACGCCAAGAAACATATTCAAGAAGCAGTTCCACAGGTGTCTTGTGCAACCAGTCACACCAAGAACGGTACAGTCAAATTGCAGAAAGCAAAATTTTCTGCTTATATGCCACCCTATAGTGTTTAAAGCACTCTCTGGGTGGTTCGCAACTTAATTAGGCAGGCTACACACACACTCACGAACTGGGTACTCATTTTACTGACTTCAGAAGGATAGAAGGCTGAATGAACCTTGAGCCAGCTACCTGGGATTGAACCCCAGGTCATGAGCCCAGTTTTAGCGGCAGTGCAGCAATTTAACCACTGCGCCACGAAGCATCCAGGATTGCCTGGGTGTTCACCCTTATAAACTTGTCCTGCTGTGACTTTGCATTATGTCATGTGCAACGGCGTTTCACTTGTGGTGGCCCTTCTTGCTGGTATATATGATTTCAAAGTAGGCCCTGGGACTCTTTCGTTGAAACCGCTAGCTTTGAAAATTAACTCTAGAGAAGGGATTGGGAAGGAGGGGTTCCATTGTGCGACTCGTCAGTAGTCCTGCCCACAGGCTGATGTTCCAGATCTGGGGACGAAATCATTTGGATCCTCCTTCAGATGAGCTTCGTGTTCCGAATTCAATCAAGAACATCTCTAGCAGTGGTGGCGAATCTTCGGCACTCCAGATGGACTACAGTTCCCAGAATTCCAACCCTATATTGCCAATGTCAAAGGACTGTGGGAGCTGTGGTCCAAAACATCTGGAGTGCCAAAGGTTCGCCATCACTAATCTATAGGATACCTTTCCTGCTCACTGCCACTCACAAAGTCACACCAACTGGGGGAAATCCCGGAAGTGGATACCATCAGGTTTTGTCCAGCAGTTAACCACTTCTCACCCAGACACAAAGCAATTGTCAGTGCTTGTTTTTCGACAGGTGTGAATGGTACTGAGCACAAAAGGGTATCCTGTGTAGACTACCATTGGCATTCAATCAGCACTAGTGTTTTCCATGCTTGTTTCCATCCCTCATAATGGATTTTTTTTTCTTTTTGCATGTTCTTGGTAGCTTTAATGTTACCTTTTAATGTTGTAAGATGCTTCTTCTAATTCCCTGTTCTTAAATTGAATATGTTTTGAATGTTCTAGGCCAGGCATGTCCAAACTTCGGTCCTCCTGATGTTTTGGACCATAACTCCCAGAATTCTAAGCTTAGCTTGCCAATGGCAAAGGACTGTGGGAGTTGTGGTCCAAAACATCTGGAGGGCCGAAGTTTGGACATGACTGTTCTAGGCTGCATATTGTCCCTCATTATTGTAAGCCACCATGGGCTTTTCCAAGGAGAAAGGTGGGGTAAAAATATTCATAATCAACAAATAAAAATAGTTTAGTCATGAATTCCCTGCTTCAACAGGGTTGGACTAGATGAACCAAGGGGTCCTTTCTGGCTTTACAACAATTAATGAGCCTGCATAATTACGTAGTTGAAAGTGGAGCATGACAAGAATAAAACAAGTATTGAAACAGATACAAAAAGTCAGTAATGGTGAGCTATAGAGGCCAAAATATTGCTCAGCACAGTAAGGTGGTTACTTCACATCCATTTTGTCTCTGTTAGTGTTGCGCTTAGGAGTGGTACAAAAAATGTTACTTCATGTCTGTTGTGCAACTACTGAAATTTGTCTCGACCACGCCCCCGAAACGGGTGCTAAGCGCGACAATACTGTACCTGGTGCTAGGGTAGAGTTTTCCCTTGTCATTCTTTGTTCCCGCTTTCTGTTCCGAGACAAGACACCATGCAGTAACGACTGTCATGCAACAAAACATTTGTTTCTCTCAGAAAACTGTGTCTGGGTTCTTTTTCTGTTTTGACTTTTCAGAAGCGAAATATTGAAAAAGAATTGTTAAGCCCCCCCCCCAAAAAAAAAAGGAAAAAGGAAGCTAGACAAATTCAGTATCTGTCACGGTACAAGACCGTGAGGTAACACTTGTCACGAGACAAATTATCATGACCATGGAAGCACTGAAATAGGGACAAAACCACGTGATTGCGACCAACACTGTCATGGTACAAAACTAGTTGCAGAACAAAGAAGGATGTGAAGTGACCACCTAAGTCTCAGTAAAAGAGGCCCATGGAATCAACAGGGATTTAGTGAGTCATCTCCTCCATAAGGACAATGTTAAATCATAACTGAATTTCAAGTACAATAATACCTTGGAAAACAAATCGCAGTTTCCAGGTATAGGGTTGCCTTGGAGAACGAATTTTCCCTATGGGCTGCCTCAGATAACGATTCGCAATTCTAGGTATAGGTCTGCCTCGGGTAATGGATTTTCTCTATGGGCTGCCTCGGATAATGAATTTTCCCTATGGGCTGCCTCGGATAACGAATTTCCAGCATGCATCGGTAAAAAAGAGTTATCCTGAGCTGCATCACATCTGTACCTTTAACATGCACTTTATAAAGAGTTTTGAGCAAAAAACCAGGTGTCTGTGTCATTTTCCTAGGCTCTGGAACAGATTAATTGGTTTCCCATTCATTCCTATGGGAAACCGTGTTTCGGATAACAATTTTTTCAGATAATGAATTGCCTCAGAGAATGAATTAAATTTGTTATCCGAGGTACCACTGTACTACGGCATGAACACCAGTTAAAACCAACAAACAGACTTCTGGCACCTTAGCAAATAGGAAGTTTTATTGCTCATAAGCTTCTGTGGCCTGCATCCTACTTCTTCTGATGCTTCTGACGACGGGGGGTACACACCAGAAATGACAAAGTCTGTCAAATGGAAACTTCTCAGTCTTTGAAGTGTTGCCAAATGAGTTCTTGTTGCGGTTATAGCACACTAACACAGCCACTCCGCTAAGAAAACAGAACCAACAACCCTTCTTTAAAAGCCTTCACCTACTTGGCCAAAGCCCAGCCCCCCCCCCACTAATAAAAAGGACCCTGGCTTCTTTTGTACCCATAAGAACATAAGAAGAGCCATGCTGGATCAGGCCAACGGCCCATCTAGTCCAGCTTCCTGTATCTCACAGTGGCCCCACCAGATGCATTTGGGAGCGCATGGGACTAGATATCTGTCTCCTGATACCACTCCCCTGCATCTGGTCCTACCCCGGTTTTAAGCCTGGAGATGAATACATCTCCCTCATGGTTTGTAACCTGTGGTGGACTTTTCCTCCAGGAATCTGTCCAATCCCCTTTTGAAGGCATCCAGGCCAGATGCCATCACCACATCCTGTGGCAGGGAGTTCCACAGACTAACGCGCTGGGTGAAAAAAATATTTTCTTTTGTTTGTTCTTACTCTCCCAGCCCACAATCTGAGTGTATATCCCCTAGTTCTGGTATTTTGTGAGAGGGAGAAGAGCTTCCCTCTATCCACTTTACTTTCCACAGTAGCATGGGAAGAAATCTACAATAACGATGCATCCACATGGCTTTTTCCTGTTATTCTATTAAAGGGGGGACTTCATTTTGAAGGATAAGTTAGGGTATTTGGAAAGGGAAAGGGGGAGGGTAAGAAGAGGGTTGACACAAACATACATCCCTACTATAATAATCACTGAACCATTATTCTATCTTCTACCCTAAATATAATCATTGTTGCTTTCCAGGCAATGTCTGAATTTTTGGACAGACCATGGGTATGGGTTGCCCTCTTAAGGCAATGGGTTGCCCTCTTAAGGCATCCTCAAGGCAATGCTGAGCTAGATAGAGCAATGGAGTAACTCCAGGTAAAGCAACCATGTGTCTCTCTCTCTGTGCCACAAAGAAAGACAGGCATATGCCGCCAATGTACCAAACTGCTCTTAGTCCCATACATAGGAGTGTGGTTAGGGTTGCCAGGTTAATCTCTGAGATTTCGTGGCTGGTACCTGAAATAAGGGGATGGTCAACTCTGGAATTACAGTATTTCCAAGCACATTTATATATGTGGCTGAAAAAAACCAGACATTGGTGGATTTCCTGTGCTACTTCCTAAAGAAATGTGATATGCGCATCACTAATATGACCACATTTCTGATAGTGTTAGTTGGGCCTAGCAGGAGAGGCCCCTTGGCTCAAAATCCCGACAGTACAGTAGGATCCCCATACTTGTGGGATCAGTTTTCACTTAGCTACAGTCAAAACATCAAAAAAGAAAAAAAAACTAGAAAGACATAATTTCACAATATATTTAGCAGAACTGAACACGAGAGGGGGCCAGAGACCATGCTAGAGATGCATGCTGTTTAAGACTAGATAACATGGTCTCTGGTTTCCTCTAGTGGCCAGTTTGGGTAATACATGACAAAAATACCTTTTCCTAGATTTAGTTCTTCTACCATACTATGTATGTATAGCATTCACTGTTATCTGTGGTTTTCAGCATCTGCATGTGGGAGGCGAGTAGCTAGGGGATCTTAGAAAGCATAAGCATAGCAAGGGCCTAAAAGGAGATCACCCTAAGATCTAAGATCACCCGCAAGGAGATCTTTGAAAGCATAAGCATAGCAAGGGCCTAAAAGCAGAGCGATTAAAATAGGCACCTCGAGAGAGTCCTGGCTGTCCACAGAGCTTTGGCGAACCAGCCTGCGCACCAGTGAGGTCCGGGGGTGGCCCAGAGGGGAGAGAGCAGGCAGGGGCTTCGCCTCATTCCACTCCACGTGCAACGTAGTGTCCACGGCCACTGCAGGGGAGAGCAGAGAACGAGATCAGCCTCCAGGGCCAACAAGAGGGAATGAGCGCCTGCAGGCACATTCTCTTCCGCCCTCTCCAGGACTGAGTTCCAGCCGGCTCCCCAGAACAGCTCTCATCTTCATGCAACACACCATTCATCAGTGGAACTCACTGCCACATGACAGGGCAAGCAGCCATTAGCATAAGGGAGGGGGGGTCATTTGATGGAGGATAGTCCGTGGGCTATTGGCCATAAATGCAATGTCCAATTTCAAAGTTTGCCACCAATTACCACCTGTGTTGGAGCCAGGTTTGAAGAAGGTATAACGTTTGCAATCCCCTTATCTGTTTCGTTTTAAAAAAATTAAAAGAATTTGGAAAATACACCTCCCAAAGTTTAAGCTGTCTATGAGATTCCGGGAGTTGTAGCCGAAGAAACTAACCTTTGCGGCTCTTCAGAACAACCATTGAGGCCGCTTGGGTGGAGATAAAATGCCTGTCCAAAGAGTGCCTAGTCCACCTTACTGCTGGAGGGAAGAGGTTTTGCACCCGGGTCTCTCTAGTTTCAGCCCAACATTAGCCTCTCAGCTTGTGCAAAACAAAGCAAAGCCATTTGTGCTGCTTATGTACCACCCCTTAGCTTAAACCACTCACTGGCAGTTGACGCTTTAACTTGCAGGCTACACATCTTCCTGGGCAATTACAAATTCTGACAAAGGCTTGCCTGCGAAGGCTGAGGAACAGCAATTATGTCTCTTCCATTCCTTACATACAGATGAGCTCACAGGGAAAATAAAACACAGGGTTTATGAGAGATTGAAACTGTATATTTTTTCCTGTTTCCCCACGTGGAAGCATGTGCACTTCAACAAACAAAAATGTCAAGTGTATCAAAGACTGAGGAACACGGGCACTTCTTCCTCTTTCCAACATCAGTGGGGGCGAACCTTCGGCACTCCAGATGTTTTGGACCAGAACTCCCACAGTCCTTTGTCATTGGCAGTACAGGCTTGGGATTCTGGAAGTTGTGGTCCAAAACATCGGGCGTGCCGAAGGTTCACCACCACGATGCCCCTTCTGTTTGCTAACTCCTAACAGAGCGCAGCAGAGGAATAAAGCTGAGATGGACCTTAGGGAGTGATCGACTAGGAGTTTGATGAAGGAGGAGGAGTAAGAAAAGGATCTAGTGGAGGAAGAGAGAGACGAAAAGGGAGACAAAGGCAGAGAGTTACATACTAATGGAATTTCCCAGCAGCCTTCAAGGCAAAGAAGACAAAGCAAAGAGCACTCGCAAGCCAACAGAAGAAGAAAGTAAAAAAGGTAGCAGGGATCATGGAGGGAAGAGACACTTCTGTGAAGTGTGTGCAATGTTTGTTCATGTGCTTGAGAACATGGCCAGGTTTAAGGACATAAGAGAAGATAGAGAGTCCACCTACCAGTGGTGGCGAACCTTTAGCACTCCAGATGTTTTAGACCACAACTCCCAGAATTTTGAGCCTAGGTTGCTAATGACAAAGGACTGTGGGGGCTATGGTCCAAAAAACATCTGGAGTACCAAAGGTTCACCACCACTGAGTCCTAGACAAACAGAACTCTTGAGCAGCAGCAGCAGCAGCAACAATCACAATGGGCAGTGGAGGTAGAAGAACAGTTAAGACAAAGCAGAGGAGGAGAATGCTGGAGAGCTCAGTGGTTTAGGTCTTTGGCTGTGGAGCGCAAAGGTCGTGAATTCCATTCCCCGCTGTGTCTCCTTGGCAGGAGTTGGACTCCATGATCCACAGGGTCCCTCCCAGCTCTGCAATTGTAAGTCAAAATAAGTTTTTAAAATGCTCAGGTGAGAACAAAGATAGGGGAGGACACAAGATGGAATAGGGTCCATTAGTGGAACTGCAACACTGGGCGTTTATACACGACCCCTAAGCTCCGCCGCAAATGGCTGCAAGCTCTGGACCTTAAAAATGTTTACTCACCAGCTCCGGAGTTTGCAGACAATTAAGTGCGACCCCGCCCACTTTAGCACGACCCAGAGCACTTTTCTTGTACCTGCTTTTTGATGGTGAAAAATATTTGATGCGGAGAGTGCCTGAGCTCTCCTCGCTTCTTTCTGTTGTTTTTCTTTTGCCTCCGCCCCTTAAAGAGGAACCAGGAAGTAAACGGAGCTCGGAGCAACCTCCACCGGCACTGGAGGTAAGAATGCATTCTTTTGTCTTTGTCTAAGGCTTTTCCCCCCTCCCTCCCCTCACGCAGACAGAACAAAGAAGTGCGGAGCGGGTGGGGACGGAGGAACAGCAACGAACCCTCAAGATCTCTGGTCCGAATTTAAGGGACCAGCGGATCTTAGGGGTCGTGTAAAAAGGCCCACTGCTTGCAGATTCTGGAAGGGCAGACTGGCAGGCAACATGCAGAGGAAGACATTACAGAGACCCTATGGGAATGTATGAGAGAGGCTGATGATGCTCAGCCAAGCAGAGACACTAAACCCACGCACTGCAAGAAGAAGAAGAAGAAGAAGAAGAAGAAGAAGAAGAAGAAGAAGAAGAAGATGGAGGAGGAGGAGGAGGAGGAGGAGGAGGAGCATTGATGGGCACGAACCACTGGTTCGGCGGTTTAGCATGGTTCATTTTTCAAACCATGACCTGTGATTCAGTGTCCCACCACCTACAGAAGGTGCCCACACATTGGCAGTGCTTTGCCTCCAAGTGGACAGCTGTTGGAAGGATCACATATTAATTGTACAGTTGGGAAATCATCATCATCATCATCGTCATCCATAGAAACAACATGCTGTATAAGGTAATTGAGTCCAACCTCCTGCTCAGTGCAATCCAGAGCTTGGAAAGTGTTGTGTTTTTTTTAAAGGTATGATCATCATCACCACCCAGACCTAGCCCTCGACCATGCCAAACAGGAGGCAAAAACAAGAATAGCAGACCCCACCATCAAGTGGGACAAACATGAAAGAGGAGGAGGAGGAGAGGGAAATAGATGTAGTGGGAACCTCCCACTACAAGAGCCTCGTGGCGCAGTGGTTAAATGCCTGTACTGCAGGTAAAACTGTGCTCACGACCTGGGTTCAGTCCCTGGTAGCAGGCTCAAGGTTCACTCAGCCTTCCATCCTTCCGAGGTCGGTAAAATGAGTACCCAGTTTGCTGGGGGGGCAATGTGTAGCCTGCACACTGTAATCAAAATTGTAAACCGCCCAGAGACTACTTGTAGTGGTATGGGGCGGTATATAAGCAGAACACTTTGCTTTGCTTTACTTTTTGAGACTGAAATATACCAGGAAGATCCATAGACCCGACCTGACAGGTATCCTGCATCCCTGGAGGGTGGGTTAGGGATGTGATGTTATGCCATCCCTCATAAAACCCACAAATGCATAGGCCTTTCAGCAACTCCACATGGGGGGAAAATGACGCAGTCAAGACTAGCTATGAAAAAAAAATCATATCAAACTTTGAAGCTCTGGAAAGGAAACCCAAGGACTTGGGACCCCAGATCGTCTTCTCATCCATCCTTATCGGTATTCAGAACAAGAATAGGAAGGGGAAATATTCCAAACAAACAACTGTCTGCAAAAGTGGTGCTGACATGAGGGATTTGCCTTTGGAGACCATAAGCTTAGCTTCTTGGCGGATGAACATTGGCATAGGATGGGTTGGGTTGGATCTCAGGAGGACTGGGAAGGGCTTTAAACTAAATTAGAAAGAGGAGGGAGACGCAAGTTGACAGCCAAAGACAGATGAAGGGTTATGCGCAACAAGAGGAACAGAATGGCCAGCTCTAATGGGGGCAATAACAGGAGAAAGCCACAAATCAAACAATTGCTGGTGCCTGTATACAAATGCCAGGATGAAACAAGAAGAGCTCGAAATCTTAGATCATGAGGATAAATATGACCTGACTAGGATAAGTGACGCATGGTGGGATCAGTCCCGTGACTGGTATACAGCATCTGAGGGACATGACTTTTTCAAAAATAACAGAAGGAACAGAAGGGGTGGTGGAATGACATTATATGTCACAGAACCGTAGCAGGATGAACCAAGCTGTCCCACTGACAGCGTTTGGATTAATATAATTGGGGTGGAAAAAAAAATAAAAAGAACGTAGTAGCTGGCATCTCCTACCAACCACCCAATCAAGAAGATGATGACGTCTGAAGTGGTTTGTGTCCCTGGGCCTAATGGTAGAGCTGGCACTGAACCCACGCCTTGCGTGCTGAGAGTCAAATATCTGATAGCAAACAGAATACAGTATGCCGCTGGTCCGTGTGGCCGGCTAACAGGCTATCCCAGGCACCCTATAAGTGGATTGGCCCCTTGGCTCTGCCCACAATCTATTGGCTAGACCAGCTCTTTATCTATTAATTGGAAGGGGACTGCAGACAGGAAAGCCGGGCGGTCTTGCAAATTTTAATTTGAAACAGGATTTCAAAGAAGAACCACAACTTAGCAGTCAGCGCACACTGCTGCCGGCTTTAAAATCAGAGCTGCAAATGGATGATGGAAGGCACCTTTGTATTCTCTTGTCCAAAACCTCAGGGGACAACATATGTCACTGGGAGCTGTCATGTCCCAGGGACTTTGAAGACTTCAGTTTTGAAATGTACACCTACTCTTGAACTTAATTTAAAAAAAAACAGACTAGCTGCCAATGTCATCAAAATATGTAGGAAGCCTCCCCATCCCCATATACCCTGACTTCCTTCCATGGCAGTTTACAATGTCTGAGTTTATTTGGCAGAGAGAGAAATTTATTTATTTATTTATTTATTTATTTATTTATTTATTTATTTTAGAGTATTTTTACACCGCCTTTCTCCTTGGAAAACGACCCAAGGCGGCTTACAGTAATGAGGAATAATATACAGTCCAGTACAATTAAGACATGTTTAAGTGTTTGAGAACAAGGAATTGAGGGACATTTTACAGCATTAATAGACAAAAATTACATTAAAACAACATGGTTATAAGTAGTCATAAACTACTTCTCAGGTTGCTGCCAGGTCTCAGGATCCTGGCTGAAGTCTGGGAATTGCCATCAGATAAATTAACCCCTATCTCTTGCTTGCTTGCTTGCTTGCTTATTTGTTTGTTTGTTTGTTTGTTTACTATGTTTTTATCCTGCCCCACTGGCCTAAAGGGCCACTCCGGGCAGCTTAACAACCATAACATATAAAAATACAATCAACTAAAAACCAAAAGAAACAAAGCCTAAACTACACAACAAATAATATTGTCCCGTGATTGCGAATCGTTTTAGAAAGTGAGTGCCCAAACTGTGATTCAAAACCCACTTCTTTTTCGCAAAGAGCCAAATACAGCAAGTTAACCTGAGTACAGTGGTACCCCGGGGTTACAAATGCTTCGGGTGCTACCCTTCGGGAAAGCGAGGATCGAAGAGTTGGTTTTGAATTTCCCGTGGCCACAGCACTCTCGCTGGGGCTATGGGAAATTTTAAAAAAACCTGCTCTTCAATCCTTACTTTCCTGAAGGGTAGCACCCAATCCGCCTTTCTGCGGTGGGCAGAGAGGCAGATGGGGTGCTACACCATCGGGAAAGCCAGGGGGGAGTGGAGACAGCTTGTGGACTCATTCAGTCTTCTTTTAGAGAATGTTTAGCCTCTCTAAAAGAAGACTGAGAGGGGATATGATAGCTATGTTTAAATATTTTAAAGGATGTCATATTGAAGAGGGAATAGGTTTGTTTTCCATGGTTTCAGAGACTAGGACTCGGGGCAATGGTTTCAAACTACAGGAAAAGAGATTCCATTTGAACATTAGGAAGAACTTCATGACAGCTTAGAGCTGTTCGGCAGTGGAAGATGCTGCCGCGGAGGGAGGTTGAGTCTCCTTCTTTGGAGGTTTTTAAGCAGAGGCTGGATGGCCATCTGTCGGAAATATTGTGATAGGGGTTCCTGCATGGCAGGGGGTTGGACTAGATGGCCCTTGAGGTCTCTTCCAACTCTACGATTCTATGATTCTATGATTCATAGCCCCAGTTTACTCTCCAGCCACGTCACGCTGGGCATCCCAAAAGCGGCGTGGCTGCAGAGTAAACTGGGGCTATGGAGGAGCCCACAATCCGCTGCCTCACTCTTTGCACGGTGCACAGTGGTGTGCTCTGAGCAGAGTGCTGTGAGGGGGCCATGTTGCGTGCCCACAGAAAGGGCTTCGTGTGCCACCTTTGGCACCCATGCCTTACATTCGCCAACACTGATATAGTCCAAGGAAGAAGAAAAAAGAAAAAAAAAGTAACAATAATAAAATACAGCATTGGCATCACAATTTAAAAACAAAATAAAATTAGCATTAGATGGCAGGGGAAAATAGCAGGCTGAACAGATATTAACATTTGTGGGAAAGGAAGTATTCATTCATGCATGCATTCATTCATGCATGCATTCATTTCCTGCCTGCCAGCCTGCCTTTATATACCACCCCATTATAGTGCAGGAACACTATTCTGGGTGGTTAACAGGCTGAAACTAACAATGAATCAAAGGATAAAATACAATCGAGATAATAAAAATTAAGATATTGGAGGGCGGTGTAGCTTCTGTGCCCAAGTGGGCACTTCTGCCATTGTTTGCTATGGCCAGTGCTCAGCACAATGGACTCTGCACGCCGGTCACGCTTGTGTGGTCTCAGCACACCAAAAAACCAGGAGCAAAGAGGGAGGGTTAATTGAGGGGGGGGAGCACTTGACGGGGCCGTGAGGAGTAAAACAGAGGGCATGCAGCTCACTCCTGTTCTGTTGTGCCCCGGTGATGTAGCCATGGATTTGTGTCTGTAACTTCATAAAGACCCTCTCCTTGGACTCAGGTGTTGGCTTGGGACAGGCCTGCCCAAAGTCCGGCCCGGGGGCCAAATCTGGCCCTTCAGGCCATTCTGAGTGGCCCGCAGCTGACTGGCCTGCCCCTCCCTCCCCCTCCTTCGCTCCATTTTTTTTAGAAAAAATCTTCCACCAACACTGACACCACTGGGAAGCTTGAGGGGCTGGGCGAGCGGTCCGGCCGGTGAGCAGAAGCTTGTGGGGCTGGGTGGGCGGGCAAGGGGGTGGGCCACCAGCACCAGCACCGCCGGGAAGCTTGTGGGGCTGGGTGCACGCATGGGGGCGGGCCGCCACCACTGACATCACCGGGAACCTTGTGAAGCTAGGCGCCCGCCTTCCTTCCTGCGGGTGGGGTTGGAAGGGGTCAGTGGGTCGGGCTTATGGGTCAGTGGGTGAGGCTTGCAGTGGGGTGGCAGGGTCAGGGAGCAACCGGCCCCTGACACATTCTCAGCCACCAAATCTGGTTTGGGCACCCCTGGCTTGGGATCTCAGAGGGGCAGCTGTGGATCTCGCAGCTCTCATCTGTGCTGCCCTTTGGATAGAGGGGTTCCCCAATGGGAAGAAGGAAGACCGAGCCACCTTAAGGGGGCAGCTGATGCACCACCGGCTGGTGATGATGGAGAGCTTGGCATGACGCCTGAGCCAAAGTTCACCCTCTGCTTGGTTGAGGGGAGGAATACACGGGCTGCACTTCGCGTGTAGGCCATAGACAGGTGGCCTAAGAACCAAAGAGATGGACGGAGGAGAGATGGGGATGACTCCAGAGCTGCTGCCCCCATTATTCCTGTATTGTTCGCCAATGGACTACAGGGGTCCCCTGCCCTTTTGCAGTTCATATACTGTGGTCCCACTATATCGTGGGACTGCAGTATATGAAAAAAGCCCCCTGGGCTAAGGGGGGGGAAGGCCTGTTTCAAGCCTCCTGTACTCACCCCAGGACTGGCGCTGCCTCAAACGGGCCTGCGAGGGCCATTCTGGCCCTTCTGGAGGCCCCAAAAGAAGTGACGTCCAAATCACCGAAAATCATTTCTGAGGCTTCTGAGGGCCGTTTTAGGCCTGTTGGAGGCCTCAGAAATGATTTTCGGCGATCCGGAAGTCACTTCCGGTTTGCAGGGAGGCCCTTTGGGGCCTCCAGAAGGCCCAGAAAGTCCCTTGCAGGCCCGTTCAAGGCAGCACCAGGCTGGGGGTAAGTACAAGAGCCCCCAGCTAGGCCTCCCTGGCCTGGTCCGACCTGCATCCGCATATTGCGGATTTTCAATTATTGTGGGTCAGGCCGGGTCCCTAACCCCAGCAATAGGCGGGGAGGTGGTGTCACTGTATAACCAACCAAACCACCCACCAAACAAACAAACAAACAAACAAACAAACAATAAATAAATAAATAAATAAATAAATAAATAAATAAATAAATAAATAAGAAAGAAAGAAAGAAAGAAAGAAAGAAAGAAAGAAAGAAAGAAAGAAAGAGAGTCATGTGCTCTCAAGACAATTCTGGCGTATGTTGACCCTTTTCAGGAATTTTCAGATAGTGACTAGTACTACCCATAAGTGGTTTCCCATTCCCTTCTTCTTGCGAAGGGGTGTGTGCCTTGGGACTGTGCAGCTTGCCCAAGGCTACCCAGGCTGGCTCTTCTTTCAGGAGGCCCAGTGGGGAATCAAACTCTCAACCCTTGGCTCAGCAGCCAGAGATCTAAATCACAGAGCTATCCAACCAGCTACTAAACTTAGTTGTAAATTAGTTAGGTGCATTTTGTTTATCACATTGTATTGTATTATATTTTTGCATATTATCTGGTTATTTTGTATCTCTTAATTTTGTAAAATGCCCAGAGCTGGCCTCTGTTGCTAGATGGTGCAATATAGACGACTAATAAATAAATAATGCCTTGGTTGGGGATGATGGGAATGGTTTCCAAAAACCTCTAGAGGGAAAGGCTGGTCAACAGGATGTACAGCCACCAGGGGTTTGGGCAAGCTTTTGCTTGAGACATAGACGGCATCTCTTGGCGCCTATCTAATACAATCACCAAACTGCTGTCTTCTCATTTATGTGGATGCATCCTTCCTGGCCGGTCTGATGCTAGGGTGAACAAGCGCTGGTGTGTTTCTGGCTACCAGACCTTGCCTGGGAATGACTCCAGCTCACAAGGGCGGTTGGCCGCTAGCAAAAGTCAGAGGGACTATTGATCTGACCCAGCATTATGATTCATGCAAGAAATTTTTTCCATGGGGATCACTCTGGGTTCAGTTTTCCAGCCGCTCCTCTCCTTTCTCCCTTTTGCTATCTATCCCTTTATTTATTTAAAATATTTTAACCCCATCTTTTGCCTTGAAAAGGTCCCAAGGCAGCTAACATCATTTTTAAAAATACCCTATTTAAAAGCTAAAAACAGCAAGCATACAAAAGTTAAAATATAATTCAACTGGTATTACACTGAAAATGGTTGATAACATCAATACTAAAGCACATTAAAAACAACAGAGCAGAGCAATCCATTTCCTCTCAGGGTGAGGCTTTTGCAAACAACTACTACTACTAATACATGGTGGCTCAGCGGACTAAGGCTCTGAAAACTGTCGGCTGCAAAGTCGGCAGTTCAGCAGTTCGAATCCCGGGTGCCACGCAGCGGAGCGAGCTCCCACTGTTAACCCCAGCTCCTGCCAACCTAGCAGTTCGAAAGCACGTAAATGAAAGTAGATAAATAGGTACCGTCATAAAAAGTGGGAAGGTAAAATAGTGTTTCCTTGCAGCCACTCCGGCCACATGGCCATGGACTTGTACAACACTGGCTCTTCGGCTTGAATACGGAGACGAGCACCACCCCTAGAGTCAGACACGACTAGCATGCATGTGTGGGGAAAACCTTTACCTTTTTACTACTACTACACACTACAGTACAGGATGAGAGAGTTTGAACTAAACGTTGGCTTTAGTTACCTCCTGGCTGGATTACTGACTGTAACATGCTCTGTGCGGGGCTGCCTTTGAGAAACGTTTGGAAACATTCCCCAGGCCCAAAATGCTGCAGTCAGATTGCTAACTGGGCCTGGTTACAGGGATCACAAAACACCCTGTTACAGAAGCTCCACCCGCTGTCAATCAATTTCTGATCACAATTCAAAGTGATGGTTTTAACCTCTAAAGCCTTAAATGGCTTGGAACCAAGCTGTCCGCTCAGGACCGGATGAACTGTATCCAAGTATACTGAAGGAACTGGCTGAAGTGATCCTGGAACCACTGCCTATTATTTTCTTGAAATCATGGAGGATGGACGACGTGCCAGATTATTAGAACATGACTAACATCGTCCTTGTCTTTAAAAAGATCAAAATGGTACTGTGGAATTACAGACCGGCCAGCCTGACCATCAATTCCAGAGAAAATTCTGAAAAGAAGGCAATAATCACTAGAGGCCAACACGGGTTAGTCAAGCACAAATCCTGACAGAATAAGCCTATTTCATTTATTTGATTGGATAACCTTCCTAGTAGACGGTGGGAATGATGTTGACATAATATATTTTGACCTCAGCTAAGCTTCTAACATAGTATCTTGTGATATCCTGATTAGCAAACGAAATAGCTGTGGGCTGGATAGAGCAACTGTTAGGTCAGGGGTCTGCAACCTTTAAGACATAAAGAGCCACTTGGACCCGTTTCTGACGGGGGGAAAAAAACTGGGAGCCGCAAAACCATTGCGACATTTAAAACAAATATATACAACCGCCGCCGCCGTTCTCGCTGTTCCGCCTCAGCAACCGGGCGCTGGGCCAGCCGCCGTTCGAGGCTCCGTGAGGCAATGACCCGCGCTCCGGGCCTACCAGCGCCGCCGCCACCGTCGCCACGGTCCCGCAGCCGGAGGCGAGGGAGCGGCACCCACCTCAGCGGTTGAAAGGACGGGCCTGCGACCCCGCGGCTGGTCCCTTTTTTTGGAAGCGGGCGAGCGGCGACCTCTCCCCCCCCACACACACACACTTCTTGCAGCCGTGGTGTGTGTGCGTGTGTGGGCAAAGTTTGGCTTGTGAAGGAGACGGAAGGAAGGGGCGGGTGCTGCAACACACACACACACACACACACACACACACACACACACACACACTTCTTGCAGCCATGGTGTGTGTGCGTGTGTGGGCAAAGTTTGGCTTGTGAAGGAGACGGAAGGAAGGGGCGGGTGATGCCACACACACACACACACACACACACACACTTCTTGCAGCCGTGGTGTGTGTGCGTGTGTGGGCAAAGTTTGGCTTGTGAAGGAGACGGAAGGAAGGGGCGGGTGATGCCACACACACACACACACACACACTTCTTGCAGCCGTGGTGTGTGTGCGTGTGTGGGCAAAGTTTGGCTTGTGAAGGAGACGGAAGGAAGGGGCGGGTGATGCAACACACACACACACACACACACACACACACACCCTTCTTGCAGCCGTGGTGTGTGTGCGTGTGTGGGCAAAGTTTGGCTTGTGAAGGAGACGGAGGGAAGGGGCGGGTGATGCCACACACACACACACACACACACACACACACACACACACACACACACACACACACACACCCTTCTTGCAGCCGTGGTGTGTGTGCGTGTGTGGGCAAAGTTTGGCTTGTGAAGGAGACGGAGGGAAGGGGCGGGTGATGCCACACACACACACACACACACACACACACACACACACACACACACTTCTTGCAGCCGTGGTGTGTGTGCGCATGTGGGCAAAGTTTGGCTTGTGAAGGAGACGGAGGGAAGGGGTGGGTGAGGCTGAAAGAAGCGGGAGGGTGAATGGCGCGCTGGGCCACCGTTGATCTCCCTGGTCCGCTCCTCCATTCTGCTTTCGGACCCCCTTTTTGTCCGTCCTGGCCGCCGCTGCCGCCACCACCACCACCACAAACCGACCGGCTGCTTGGGCCTGGCCGCCGCGGCCTCCACTCGCCCTTTTCCCGGCCGGGCGCGGCCATTGTGCCGGCTTCCCCCTCTCCGCCACCTCCTCCTCCACTGCCGGCGGTGGTGGGAGGAGGGGGAGGAGGAGGAGGAGGAGGAGGATTACAAAACACGCGTGGCTTCCTGCTGCTGCTGCTGCTGCTGCTGAGCGGCCCCTGACCCCCATGGCGGGAGGAGACCCCGGCGGCCACCGATGCCACCCCCACCACCCCTCCAACGCCGCTGCCGCCGCCGCCGCCACCACTGCCGCCATCCTGGCCCTGGCCGGCCCAGGAGCCTTCGCCACGGCCGAGGAGGCAGCGGCGCACCGGCGGCGGCAGTAGCGGCTGCAGCAGCACCAGGAGGAGGAGGAGGAGGAGGAGGAGGAGGAAGAAGATGAAGACGAGGAGGACGGCGGTGGCGGCGAGCTGGAGTTTCCCCTGCGGTCCTAGTTTAAATGCCGCGGGACCCCTTCCACGAGGGGAACCTCCCGGAGCCGCGGCAAAGGTTCCAAAGAGCCGCATGCAGCTCCGGAGCCGCAGGTTGCAGACCCCCGTGTTAGGTGGATACACCGTTGGTTACAGAATTATATTCAAAGAATACTTTTCAGTGGCTTCTTCTCAAGCTGGTAACAAGTAGGGTATCACAAGGTACTTGGCTCAGGAATAGGTAAAGGTAAAGGTAAAAGGTAAAGGTTCCCCCCACACATGCATGCTAGTTGTGTCCGACTCTAGGGGCGGTGCTCATCTCCATATTCAAGCCGAAGAGCCAATGTGGTGCAAGTCCATGGCCACGTGGCTGGCATGGCTGCAAGGAAACACTGTTTTACCTTCCCGCTTTTTACAGTGGTACCTATTTATCTACTTGCATTGACATGCTTTCAAACTGCTAGGTTGGCAGGAGCTGGGGTGAACAGCAGGAACACACTCCACTGCATGGCACCCGGGATTCGAACCGTCGAGCTGCCAACTTTGCAGCCAACAGTTTTCAGAGCCTTAGTCCGTTGAGCCGCTATGAACAATAAGGATCTTGGAATTCTTGGTGGCAGGTGGCTTAATCATTTTTAAAATATTGTAACAATTTATTATTAGGGTTTTAACTTTTTTTTTGTTTCTTTTCACCCTGGATGCCTTTGGAGAAAGGTGGCATAGAATCATTTTAAATCCGTTCCACAAATTAAATGAATAAACTGTGAGCTGTAACTCATTGCACTAATCAGAACTACCTCCTGCCTCCCCCCCCCCGGGTTGCCTGTTAGATCCGCTTTTGATCACGCGACTAGAACAAGGTTTCAGCTTTACTGCCACTGCTTGCCAGTTGCCACCTACCCAGCAGAATTTGCACTGGGCTTGATGACAGCACCCAGTATGGGGGTTAAAGATAGAGTGGCAGACTAGGATTTTGAAGAATAAGGTTCAGTTCCCCAATCGGCTTTGCAAACCCACAGAGGGAGAGGAACTAGTAAAACCACTCTTTCAAGGTCTGTCTTATCTTGGAAGCCCTACTAGATTAGGTATAAGCCACTGCTGACTTGTGGAAACCCAGCTAACTTAATGAAGAGCCATTCAACAGTGGAACAGCTTGCCTCCCGATGTTGCCAGTATGGCACAGAAGATCATTGGATGCCCACTCCTCACATTGGAGGAATTGCACAGCTCCCGCTGTCTTAAGAATGCACAGAATATTATAGGAGACATTTCTCATCCTGGACACTCTCTGTTTGTACTGCTGCCATCAGGCAGAAGGCGTAGATCTATTAGAACAAGGACAGAAAGATTCAGAAACAGTTTTTATCCAATAGCATTAACCATGCTAAATTCTGTTAGAAAATTAAGTTGACATGTAAATGTCAGTGTTGAATGTGTAACATATACTGTATATTGTATGGGAGACTGTGTATGGTTGTTGTTGTTTTTAAATTGTAGTTTTTATGCATTGGGTATGATTGCTGTCAGGTGAGAGAGTGTAGGGCTGCGTGTGTGTGTGTGTATGTTTGGTTTTTATGTCAGTTTAAATGAGTACAAGTGATGTTCTGCGTGTGAATGTAGGAGTATGTGTATGGATGTTTGTTCTTAAATGGTAGATTTTATGACTTGGATTTTTAAACTGGGGTGTGTGAATGAGATGACTGGATGGCACTTTTTAATCTTGTTGTATTTTTATACAATGACAATAAATTCTATTCTAGTTGATTGTGGGTGCCCCATTGCTGGAGGTTTTCAAGAGAACATTGGACAGCCATCTGTCCGCAAAGGTATGAGTTCTCCTGCCTTGGGCAAGAGGGTTGGAATAGAAGACCTCCAAGGTCCCTTCCAACCCTATGATGATTCTATGATTCTATGTTTCCATGAAAGCAATTGCCTATACAGTGGTACCTCTGATAACAAATTTAATTCATTCCCAGAGGCAATTTGTTATCCGAAAAAAATTGTTATCCGAAACATAGTTTCCCATTGAAATTAATGGGAAACTGATTAATCCGTTCCATAGGTCCGAAAAAAGGCTAAAAAGCTGTTTTTCCCCCAGACCTCTTTATAAAGTGCACTTTAAAGGCATCCAGTGCTGGAACACAAACTCCCAGAACTAGCTCCCTACCTTTCCAAGTTTGAAAGGTCCAAATCCATCAGCAAAAAAAATGTCCAGAATGACTCCAAAACACCATTAAGAAATGGTCTAACTCCTTCCACCCCTCCACAAATGGTGGGGGGTGCAATGCATCCCCAAGGCATTTTGAAACATTTGTTATCCGAGGCAGCCCATAGGGAACTTTTGTTATCTGAGTCAGCCCTATACCTGGAAATTTCCATTTGTTATCCGAAACATTTGTTATCTGAGGCATTTGTTATCCGAGGTATGAATGTAACTGCATCTGTCCCCTGGCAACATTTCCACTTCCCTTCTGTTTCAGAAACACACAGGTCACCCACGGAGCATACACCCTGTCCCTATTAGATCAGACGTCTTTATAAGTGCAAGTAATGATGTACAGTTGTCCCCCGCCCTTTCGCAGTTCATATACTGTGGTCCGGTATATCACGGGTCCGCAGTATATAAAAAAAAGTCCCCCTGCAGTAAGGAGGAAAGGCCTTCCCAGGCCCGTCAGACGCCCCAAAAGTGCTTTCCCACAAACCAGAAGTGACTTCCAGTAAACCGGAAGTGACCTCCAGATCACTAGGAAGCACTCTTGGGGCCTCTGGGGGACTGGAAAGCCCCTTGCAGGCTTGTTTGGGGCAGCACCGGGCATAGGGTAAGTACAAGAGCCCCCAGAGAGCTCACCCAGTCCCAACCTGACCCAGCATCCACATATTGTGGAGTTTCAATTATTGCGGGGCGGGGTGGGTCCCTAACCCCTGCCATGGGTGGGGGTTTACTGTAGTACATTTTGGGTGTTCTGAGCATCAGGGACTATGGCATCAACTGCCACCCTCTTGGCTTCTCGTTCTCTCTTAACTCAGATTAAATCCACGCAACAAATGATAAAATGAATGGCCTTTCCCATGAAAAATACATTGTTGTGAGCGATCCTTATTGTATTTCAAGTGGGTTTTGGCCCAAGTGGGCAACTAAGAGCCATACGTTCTTCAAAAGACCTGCCCCTGAAGGAAACAAATATGGGCCAGCTATGGCAGCTGGCATAAGGAATGCCTGCATTTTTTTAAATTTATCACCACACTGCTGGGGAAAGGTGCCTTGTCAGAAACACCTTTGAGTGGTTCGTCCTTATTCATACCGACCTCCTTTCTTTGACAAATAAGTCAACAGAATTTTTTCAGAGAGGAAAAATGGGTTTGAAAGATGATTGCAATGGTGGGTTTGCTATGTGCCCTTAGATCATTTCTGACTTATGGAGACTCTAATGAGGTTCTTGAGATACAGTGGTACCCCAACTTATGACGCGCCCGACAAATGGAAATCCCGAGTTATGAGCATGATTCCATTGGTTTTTAAATCCCACTGCCTTACAAGCAAAAGATAGGGTTTCCCCGACTTACGATTTATTATTATTATTATTATTATTATTATTATTATTATTATTATTATTATTATTATTATTATTATTATTATTATTATTATTATTAGGAAAACTTTTTCTCCTGTGGTGCTTTGCGTTTGGAAGGTTTTAAAATACCCGCACCATTTTCCTGCACTTCTCTACTGTGAGAAAGGTTGGTTTTTACTCTGTTATTTTTATATACTGTACTGTAATTTTTTTAGAGTGTTTGCCACGGGGGGGCTGTCTTTTTCTTTTGCAATTTTTAAACAACCTGCGCTTTCCCCTTCAATCGGGCGCTTTGCAGGGGAAAGTGCAGTTTGTTTAAAATGTCTTTGAGCCACCAAGCCAAGTGGTTGCCTTGGTGGCTTAAAGACATTTTAAACCACCTGCCGTTTTCCCACACACACACACCGGGTGTGTTGGGGGGGGGGAGAAGCAGCGGGTGGTTTAAAATGTCTTTAGTCATGGAGACAAGGGGTCGCCTCGGTGGCTAAAGACATTTTAAACCACCCATCACTTCTCCCACCAACACACCGTGGGGGGGGGGTTTGCTGGTGGTTTAAAGCAGTTTCCCATAGGAATGCATCGAAATCCATTCGTCCGGAATGGATTAATTGACTTTCAATGCATTCCTATGGAAAATCACTCCCCGACTTAAGAACTAATTGACTTACGAACGTATGCTTGGAACAGATTAATTTCGTAAGTCGGGGTACCACTGTATTTAAAGGAGTGGTTTGCCATCCCACCCTCAGTGAGTTTCCATGGCCGAGCAGGGATTTGAACTCATGTTCTCTAAAAGCCCAAGAGTCTAACAACCCTTGTGTATGGTATGCAGATAGGAACTTTCCCTCTCTGAGTTGAGGCCAGAGGCTTTTGTCAGGTTTCAAATTGTGCAAGCTCACTCACTCACTTTCAGGACAAAAAAAGATCATAGTTTAAAGAATCTACCCTGAAGTTCCTTTCTGTGCCCTTAAAAGCAAAGACTGTTTCCCCAAACCACCCTCTGTAGAATTATATGATACAGTAATTGCTGGATGATGCCACCTCAGCTCATGGGAACGTGCAACAGATGTTAAGGAAAGAGAGTCCCAAAACCTATGAAACTAACATGGAAAGGAGACAGATTAAGCTTTAGAACTTGCTGGCCTTCGGTGTGGAGTCAGTCTGATGATAAAAAACAGATGTGTGAAAACTTCCCCCCCCCCCGACCCTTTGCACACAGCCACCTCCACCTGAGATGCTGCAGCTGAGCCGCCCAGGGCATCACCCGAAGCTCCCTGGGGTGTAACTCACCCAGCTTTTAGACCACCCAAGGGAGAGAAAAGGAAGAAACCAGCTCTCCGAAAACTGGAGCCGTTAAATTCTGTCCTCATCAGCACACGGGCACTCTTTCGCACAAGCCGCTAGCTGAGCAGAGAGGTGTCCCTTTGGGGTTTGGGTGGCCAGAAGCAGCCACCCTGCCAGAATTCATGTCGGAATGAATGAACAAGCAGCGGCCCGAGAGCCTCTTCCAACTTGGTGTCCCCCCCCCCCTCGACACAAGGTGAAAACAACAAGGTGAAAACAAAAAAGGAACACCCCCCCCCCCACACACAAGGGCAAGATCTTGCCATGAAAACGGACAAAAACACCGGCACGACAGGCACTGTTTGCTAGGTGCTGTCATTGTGAAGGGGTGTGTGTGTGTCTGAGCATTACTTCTGCACCACGGCTTCTGTGAAGAATCAAAGCAAGCTTTAAGAAGGAAGGAAAGAAAGAAGGAAAGAAGGAAAGAAGGAGGGAGGGAGAGAAGGAAGGAGGGAGGGAGGGAGAGAAGGAAGGAAGGAAGGAAGGAAGGAAGGAAGGAAGGAAGGAAGGAGGGAGGGAGGGAGGGAGAGAAGGAAGGGAAGGAAGGAAAGAAGGAGGGAGGGAGGGAAGGGAGGAAGGAAAGAAGGGGGAGGGAGGAGGAAGGAAGGAAGGAAGGAAGGAAGGAAGGAAGGAGAGAAGGAAGGAGGGAGGGTGGGAGGGAGGGAGAGAAGGAAGGAAGGAGGGAGGGAGGGAGGGAGGGAGGGAGGGAGAGAAGGAAGGGAGGGAGGGAAGGAAAGAAGGAGGGAGGGAGGGGAGGGAGGAAGGAAAGAAGGAAGGAAGGAGGGAGGGAGGGAGAGAAGGAAGGAGGGAGGGAGGAAGGAAGGAAGGAAGGAAGGAAGGAAGGAAGGAAGGAAGGAAGGCTTTTGTATCCAAGAAGGGAATGCACTGGGTAGCCACAGCCAAATCTCCCAACCACGCAAGGGATGTGGTGTTCTTAACAGGCGGGTCATTAATTTTCTAGAGTGCCAGCACTGCCATGTTTGGCAGGTGCCATAGGGCTTCTGCAGAAATAGCACAGCTCCTCTCCCTGCCTCTTGGAAGTTGGGAGGGGTGGGGGAATGAAGGCAACCCTCCATCCCCCAAAAAACCCACCACCCACTCCCAAACCAAAGGTATGTCAAATAAAGCTATAACCGGAGTGCCAGACTCCTGCCAGAAGGAGAGCAGAAATCACCCTGCTCTTTCAGGAGGAGTCAATGGCCTTGACTCTGCTGCCTGGCTCACACAGGCTGCGGAGTGGGAAGGCAAGGCAGGCGATGACAGCTCGGAGGAGGCGGAAACTGCAACCTTGCCAAAACCAGGAGTGACAAAAGGACCGTTGGGGCTGCCAGAAATGCCAAAGACAAAGAGATGGAATGCCAGCCCGAGGAGTTAAGAGAGAAGGCCTGCTTTTGCTCAGAGCCTGAACAGCACAGCAGGGGCAAAATTCAGAAGAGTTCCTCTCTTTTTTTTAGGACAACAGCTCCTGGAATTGACCAGGAATGATAGGAATCCTGCAAGCAAGCTGTAGACCATAGGAAGCAAGCCTTTCAAACTCTACATAGGAAGCCACCGATTTCATTGTGGTTGGTCCCACAGGTTCTGCAAACATCTCAGGCTGTCAATATTAAAGCAGAAGAGGTTAGTCTACACCAGGCATGTCCAAAGTCAGGCCCGGGGACCAAATGCAGCCCGTTTTCAAATTTTGAGTGGCCCGCAGCCTCTTCTCCCCACCGTCTCAGCCTGTCACGCATCCCTGCCAGTTGGCCTCTCCCCATATCGGATGGAGATGTCAGCTTGCAGTTTTACAGTCTGCCTGCCCTCCCTGCCTCTGTCCATCCCCCCAGCCACCTGCCCAGCCTACCCATCCCTGGCTCTGTTGCTGCAGCATTCTCCCTACCTCCTTGCATGCCCTAGAGGCTTGTGCAAAGTCCACCCCGGGGGGGGGGCAAATGCCGCTGAATGGTCAGCCCCCCCCCCACATTTTCACCTCGCCAGATCTGGCCCTCCTTGCAAAAAGTTTGGACACCCCTGGTCTACACCTACAGTGGGCAAAAACAAGGAGGGGCACACCTTGCCAAGGAAGATGATTGCTGGAGAGTGTCTCCCAGCAGAACAGGACTCTGGCTAGAGCATCTGGCCTTCCCATAAGAAGAGCAAAGGATAGTCAAGAAAAATGGGGCTACCTGGGTACAGGAAAAATGTTCGGTGACACTGGAGCAATTCAATCGATGCAGCATTTACAGGCATACAGTTTATGCCCCACCACGTGTACAAAAGCCAGAGGGAATGCTATTAAAGTCGCTCCCTTCCAGTCAAATATGGTTAATAATAATTATCTTAACATTGCAATTTGTTTTTAATTTTCCCCGTGCTTCATATGCATCCATAATTTTAATTTGTGCAAAACTCTGGTGTGAATGAAGAAAGATCCAGAAAAACGAATGGTTGGCTAGTGTCAGAATCCTTTTTGAATTGGCCTACCAGTACTGACTGCAGTAAAACACAAGTTTTTAGTTAGAGTTTTTTTCCACATAAATGGGCTGTTAAAAGCAGAGATTGACAAAGTAACTTTGGGGGGGGCTTCTGGAAGCTGTATTTCAAAAAAGCAGCAACAGTTTTTTTTTAAAAAAAAGTGAAATGTTACGATGATTAACACAAGTGCATATAAGGAGTTCATCTAAAGAAGCTTTGGTGGCACAGTGGTTAAACTGTGGTGTTGAATTCAAGACTCTGCTTACAACTCAAGTTTGATCCCTGGCTCAGGTAGCTGGCTCAAGGTTCATTCAACCTTCCATCCTTCCCAGGTTGGCCGATGGCCGGCGTTTGATTCGGGCAGCCAGCTTGAGTTTACCTCAACCTTCCTGCCTTCTGAGGCTGGTAAAATGAGTATTCAGCTTACAGGGGTAGGAGGGGCAGTGTTGCCTGTATACTTAAACTATAAACCACCCACAGATTTCTTTCAGGGCGGCAGGGTAGTATATAAGCACCACACATTGTTCTTCTTTTCTATGGTGGTGGTGGTGTTAGGGGGCTTGCACCCAGCCATCCGGAGGGAACAGAGGGAACGGATGCTGTTTGCCCCGGGTGCAAAAAGTGCTAGACACAGCTGGCCACTGTCTTAAGGATGCAGGAGACGGCATTTATAGAGCAACACACATATAAACCATTTGCAAACCAGCAATCAAGAATGCTTTTTGGCTTTTCCTCCTATGCCATTTCACCCCAGATCAATTGGTCAGTCTACCTTCTGACCCCCACCTTGTTAATTAGCTATAAAGCAAAGCAAAAGCAAACCACCCACACCACTTCAAGTAGTCTCTGGGCAGTTTACAGTTTTAATTGCAGTATGCGAGCTACACATTGCACACACACCCCTGCAGCAAGCTGGGTACTCATTTTACCGATCTCGGAAGGCTGGAAGGCTGAGTCAACCATGAGCCTGCTACCTGGGATTGAACCCCAGGTCGTGAGCACAGTTTTACCTCCATGCAGTACAGGCATTTAACCACTTCGCCACGGGGCTCCTATAAGTTTTCTTGACTGCCTGGAATTCTAAAAGCCTCAGGAAGTCTCATTTTCCAGGCTTTAGACTCTGTCATGGGAGCAGATGGCGCCATTAATGAAATCCTGAATGGTCTTTGAGGCATGTTCTATCTTCGGTGGAGACCAGAAGCCAAAGTCGGAGATTGGGGTAGGAACCACTCTAAGGCAGCCTGTGAAATATTTTATTCCGCTCTACACTGACATTTCCTTGTTTGCCTTGGGAAATTGGGCCGAACCATGATGTTTCAGCAAAGCACAGGATAGTGGGATCGGAAGAGATCTCTAAGGCCATCGAGTCCAGCACCCCTGATCGGTATAGAAATCCAAATCAAAGCAGATCCAAGTATTCCTGCCAAGAAAACTCCATGGGCATGGGGTCACGAAGAGTCAGTCATGACTGTAATGACACAACACACACACACACACACACACACACACACACACACCTGTTTGTTTAACCCTGTAAACTGCCCAGAGTGGCCTTTGTTGCCAGATGGTGCTGTATACGAGCCTAATAAATAAATAAATAAGTGGAGTTGGGGGGAGGGAACGGTGGGGAAGGCCTGATTTTCATGCTGTGAACAGTTTGCACAGGGATCACGGAGCATGAAGGCTACACAAGTAATACAACTGAGCTCCTCAGTTTGCCGCGGTGTTTGGTTTCATCTGGCGGCAGACTTGCCTGAAGCAGGAAAGAATACACACTTTTTGGCCCGGCAATGAAATCTGGGATCTTGAAACGATGCTTTTGGGTTGGTGTGAGAAAGGTGTCCTCCCAGCAAAGGGCTTTTGGAGTCTCTTTTGTGCCGACACAGCTACACAGCTACCCTTCTGCTATAACCTCTGGCAAGGAGCCCATCCAAAACCTGTCCGAGTTCCCTAAGCTGGATGCAGCCTCCTCGTCCCTCAACCTAGATCACCACTTGGGTCTTAGCACAGGCATGGGACTATAAAAGCCTCAACGCACAGCCTCGTGAATTAATTCCCAAAAATCTTAACAAGAGATCACCTGTTTGTGCTACCATTCCCAGGTGAGTAATGGGGAGGCGGCGGCTAACTTGCAGATTCAGAAGCTCCATTAAGGACGCCTAGAGAATCCACAACGGAGGGCGTTTATACATGACCCCTAAGCTCCGCTGCAAATGGCTCCCAGCTCCAGAGCGTAAAAATGTTTCCCCACCAGCTCCGGAGCTAACAGAAAATTAAATGTGACCCCGCCCACCTAAGCGCGACCCAGCGCACCTTTCAAGTACCTGCTCTGGGAGAGTGAAAATTTTGGATGCGGAGAGTGCCGGGCTCTCCTCGCTTTTTTTTTTGCCTCCCGCCCCTTTAAGAGGAACTAGGAAGTGACGGGGGGTCGGAGCAACTTCCACCGGCACTCCCCGGAGGTAAGAGTGCATTCTTTTCTCCCTTTTTCTCTCCCTCCCCTCTCGCAGACAGAACAAGGAAGTGCGGAGGGGGTGGGAACGCAGGGAGAGCGACAAACCCTCAAGATCTCTGGTCCGAATTTAAGGGACCAGCGGATCTTAGGGGTCGTGTAAAAAGGCCCAGAGAAGCCAAATCTGAATAAGACAGTGGTTCTAAACCTTCCTAATGCCACGACTCTTTAATACAGTTCCTCATGTGGTGGTGACCCCTTGCCCCGCTTGGAAGAGGCCACAAGCCCCCTTTGGCAGGCTACGGCCGCAGGTGCCTTAGAGAACGTCCCTCTACAGGCACCCTCAGCCAATCGCAGCCTCCGGTGCCATTGACTGACATCCCCTCCAACCTATCAAGCTGTAACTCACACTTCCCCCCCTTCCTCCCCCGCCTCCTCCAGACCCAAGCCGTTTGTGTCTTTTTCTTCACTGGCTCATGGCGACCCCCTGTGGAATGGTCGTTCGACCCCCAAAGGGGTCCCGACCCCCAGGTTGAGAACCACTGGAATAAGAGATACCTGTGTTCCCACTGTTGATTTTTGGCTTATCAGGAGCACCTGCGGCTGCAGGGAAAAATCTACACAGGTCTCTTACCTGTTCCAGGAACTTTCTGTTCTAGAACAGGGGTGGAATCCATCCACTTAGGAAGCATTCTTTAGCATGGAGTGTTTCTCATTTTCCTGGGACCCTCTCTTTCAAGGGTTGGGAAATATGAGCCTTCCGGCTGCTTGGAGCAAAAGCTCTCATGAGACTTTACTGTGACACCAGGAAATGCAGTCTCCAATGTCTGGAGGGCCAGTGGTCCCCCAGCCCTGTTTTGCAGCATGGAAAGGAATTGAGAAATACATTCTTCTTAGTAAAACCAGATTCCTATCCGAAGAGGCTCCTTAGGTGCCATTAGAACAATTTGGGACAGTTCCTTTTGTTGGGAAGGGTTGTGATGGGGGAGGAGGGTGTCACAAGATCAAGACCGAGATCTTCCGCGCTCTTGTACTTCTGATCACCATGTGTGGCTGTGAACGCTGGACACAGTTAAGAAAGTTGATAAGAGGGGAAATATTGTTTGGGGTGCTGGAGGTGAGCTTCGCGAATACCAGTGGGTCTCAGATCATAAGAACATAAGAACATAAGAAGAGCCATGCTGGATCAGGCCAAAGGCCCATCTAGTCCAGCTTCCTGTATCCCATAGTGGCCCCACCAGATGCATCCGGGAGCGCACGAGACTAGACATCCGTCTCCTGATATCACTCCCCTGCATCTGGTCCTTGAAGTAGCCCTGTTTTAAAGCCTGGAGATTACACATCTCCATCAGCGTTTGTAACCTGTGATGGACTTTTCCTCCAGGAATCTGTCCAATCCCCTTTTGAAGGCATCCAGGCCAGATGCCATCACCACCTCCTGTGGCAGGGAGTTCTACAGACTAACAACGTGCTGGGTGAAAAAAAAATTCTTTTGTCTGTTCTTACTCTCCCAGCCCTCAGTTTGAGTGGATGTCCCCTAGTTCTGGTATTTTGTGAGAGGGAGAAGAGCGTCCCTCTATCCACTTGACTCATGCCCTGCATTATTTTGTACGTCTCAATCATATCCCCCCCTATCAGGCACCTTTTTTCCAGACTAAAGAGCCCCAAATGTTTTAGCCTTTCCTCGTAAGGGAGGTGCCCCAGCCCAGTAATCATTTTAGTCGCTCTCTTCTGCACCTTTTCCAATTCCACTATGTCTTTCTTGAGATGCGGTGACCAGAATTGTACACAATACCAAGCCTGAGCTATCTCTGGAGGCAAAAATATGTGGAGACTAGAGTTGGCTTCCTTTGGGCATGTCGCGAAAAAGCCAGTTTTCTCTAGAAAAGACCATAATGTCAGGAAAGACCAGCCCCATCAGACTATGCTGCCCTGTGCCTTCCAAGAAGGAACCTGACATTCATCTTACCAAGTGAACTTTTAAGAACTCTCTCCTGGCAAATGACATCCCTTGCCGTGTTTGGACTTCTATACCTGCTTTGAAAAAGAGAGCTTGCTCTAGAAAGCTCAGCAGCATTTTTTATTATTTTTCTACCAGCAGCTTATGAAGGTATCCCACCCAGAGTCTAGTCAGGAAAGGTGGAAAAACAGCCGGAAAAGAGGAAGGCCAACAAATACGAGATGGACTTACTCCCTAAAGGAAGCCACCGGTTTGAGTCCACAAGAGCTCAGCAGGGTTAGTGAGGGCAGGACATTCTGGAGATGGCTCATTCATAGGGTTTGCTGCCAGCTGGAGGCAACGTGATGGCAGGTAACAACAACAATAGCAACTACAACCATCCAACCTGTGCCCCCCCCCCCCCCGATGTTTTCAGGCTTTATCAAGCAAGCTTTCTGACAGAAGCAGGGAGATACAGAAAGAGGTAGAAATCTATAAGAGAACAGGCTCCTCTCCTGCCCAATCAGTCTAAGAAGACTAAAATCCGCGTCCTTCACAGGGCGGGCAGGCGTTCAAAGTGAACTACCCTGACGCTAATATTCTGGCAGACCGAAGGAAATGACAGGCTGCGCAAGAAGATTTGGCACAAAGGGAGACGAGGTCAGCAGAACCGATTCCTCTGTTTCACCGGGGGAAATCGATGGGAGACAGAAATGTACGTTTTTCTCTACCTTCCGCAGGAAGAAAAGGTTACACAGAGACGGGGGCGGGGGGACTGCTTCTCTGACTCCAAAGGGGAGACTGAAAGTGGTTTAAGTTGTGTTATTTATTTATTTATTTATTTATTTATTTATTTATTTATTTATTTATTTATTTATTTATAACTGCCCGATTTTCCCACGGGAACTCTGGGCGGTGTACAGCACGTTGCAAAAAGCAGCAACTGCCCAAATTAACAACCCCATACATATCCAAACACTGTACAAATAATGACAAAAAATAGTAAGGTACCGATAAATATGACAATACTAATATAAAAATAATAAAAATGAAATAGACAAAGCATAGCCTAGTTCTTGTTTTTTAATGACCAGGCTATGCTTTTAGAGGACTTTGGGGTTTATTCCCTCTCTTTCCCTGCTGTTAAATCAAAAACTGCTCCTGCTGGAGAAGGGGAAGACACCCCCCCCCCCCGCTTCTCAACACCTGCCGGGGCAGCCGAGGGAATAAGAATGCAAAAGGTCTTTGGATATTAATCGTTGCATAGAAAAGGGGATTTCAGTGGATATCCACTACTGAAGTGAAGAATCCCCCCGCCTCGTGTGAGAGGCCCCGACTAAACTCCCCTCATCCCAGAAGTTGTTCACGATGCAAGAATCTGGCACCTCCTTTACAAGCTGGCCGCCTTAAACACCCCGTGCCCACGTAACTCTGCTGGACTCCCATACATCCACAGCCTCCCCTGCCATCAAAGCGAGCTGGCAATTCCGCACAAGAGCCAAGCGTTGACACCCCACCACACCCCCGAAGAGAAAGGAACCTTACACAAAAGAGCTCTTGGCACAGATGGCTCAGGGGGACAGGGCACACAATTTGAAAGCATGGCACCAGGAGAGGGGGGAAGCCAACGGAGGCTGAAAGGGCAGGATAGGGTGTGCCCACGCCCCCACAATTGAGGGGTTGAGCATATCCTAGGGCAGTGATGGCGAACCTTTTAGAGACCGAATGCCCAAAATGCAATTCAAAACCCACTCCTTTTTCTCCAAGTGCCAATACAGGCATTTAACCTGAATACAGGTGGCTGTGAAGGGGCGATGCCGGGTGCCCACAGAAAGGGCTCTGAGCGTTGGCACCTGTGCCATAGGTTCACCAACTCTGTCCTAGGGGGAGAGGGCTGGGGGGGGCTGACAAGGGAGGTGCCAGGACCCTGCCTGTCACAGAACCTGATTCTGAGGGGTTAAATGGTGAAGAGCTGCTGGAGGAGCCTTGCAGCTCAAATCAGCAGGCAGCTGGGTCTGATGACTCAGCTGAAAACATATCTTCTCCCCCTAGAAGGGCCATGAGCAGGATTCTGCAAAGATGTGCTACCAGGAGGGCTAGGGAAAGGGTCTTTGATGCTAGACGCGGAATCAGGGCAGCAAGCCCTGAGTACTAGCAGAAGCCTTTCCAGGAGTAAGGGTGTGTTCCCTGTTTTGGGATAAAGCTGGTAAGCTCACCTTGAGTTCTCTGTGGGAGCAACAGGTCATTTGAACTTGCAACCACGTTCCTGTCTGTGACCTTGGCTCTGTTTCCTGATTTTGGACTGGCTTCCTGGACCACGGCTTGATCTGTTCCCTTGGGTTTGGCATCTGGTTTCCGTGAGATATTCTGGTTTTGACTTGGACTGTTAATTGCTGGGAGTTGGATTCTGTTATTTATCTGGCTCTTGATTATTAGCAACGGACTTGAACTTGCCTGGCTTTCCACTAAAGATCTTGGCAAAGAACTGAACCCTGTTTGTGTGTGTGTACTGTGTGCGGGGCTTGACAGGAGGCTTGGTACAAGCAGCTTTCTGTAGGGCCCCTTATTTGGGGGGGGGGGGTTGTTCTGCAGAGAAAGGCACTCCAGAAAGGAGAAAGGCCCGGCATGGAGAGAAAGGGAGCGTTTCCTGACTGTGAGTGGCTTGACTTCTCCCTTATGCTGTACCACCTGCCTGCCTCTCCCTTGGTTTCTTGGTCAGCAGCTCCATAACTCCTCTGATCACCTCCTCCTCTCATTCTCCCTGTCATGCTGCTCTCTTTGTCAGCAATGTAAACATATTCTTTGATTACTCTGAACTGCTTACTTGTCACGTGTGCATGTAAGCACACCGCCTGCCCCTCGGGCTTTTGCATTTACCTATACATCATATGACAGATAACAAGACATGGGTTTCGATCAGAACTTGGAAAATATCTCTCTTTCCTGAGCCATGGCTGCCAGAATTCACAGCCCATCGTGGTGCTTGTTTACACTGTTACAGGCATTCTGGGAGACTTAAGGCATAAAAGGACCCCCCCCCCAAGCTCAGAATCTCAGCCGTGGCTTAAGCTGTGGTGGCTAACAGTGGCTCCTGTTTTCCAGGCACAGTGAATCTGCTCCCATTTTTATTGTGAACTTTAAGGGGGCTCTCTAAGATGCTCAATCTACCCTACGAAGTTCAGAGTGGCATCGCCAGCAGTGTAAAATCAGAATCACCAGCAGAATGATTCCCATTGCAGGCTAAATACCACCCCAAGACCACTGGAGTTTGTTCCACCGGTAATCTAGCCAAGATCCATGGTAGTCTGTGATACCACACAACTGAAAGCAGCAATCCTGTCACATCTTTAAGACAAACTACTCTTCATTTTTCATAATGAAGAGTAGTGTCCAAAGCACACTTCTGCAGAGTGGCTGTGTTGTGCCTCTGGGTGTTGTTGTTCAGTCATTAAGTCATGTCCAACACTTTGTGACCCCCATGGACCAGAGCTTGCCAGACCTTCCTGTCTTCCACTGATTCCCAGAGTTTGGTCAAATTCATGTTGGTTGCATCAATGACACCGTCCAACCATCTCATTCTCTGCTGTCGCCTTTTCCTTTTGCCTTCAATCTTTCCCAACATCAGGGACTTTTCCAAGGAGTCCTCTCTCCTCATGAGGTGGCCAAAGTACTGGAGCCTCAGCTTCAACATCTGTCCTTCCAGTGAACATTTGGGGTTGATTTCTTTCAGGATGGATAGGTTTGATCTCCTTGCAGTCCAGGGGACTCTCAAGAGTCTCCTTCAGCACCACAGCTCAACAGCACAGATTCTGCGGCGATCAGCTTTCTTTTATAGTCCAGCTCTCACTTCCATACACCACTTCTGGAAAATGCATAGCTTTGACCATCCTGACCTTAGTTAGCAAAGTGATGTCTCTGTTCTTTGAGGTGCTGCCTAGGTGTATGTGTGTACAAATCTGTTGACCATAACTGTTGCCATCTTTGCCTCAGAGACACGACTGCTCTCCTCATCTGAAGAAGCGTTGTTGGACAACGTAAACACTTATTTTAAAAATAGTTAATCTTGAAGGTGTTAAAAGACATCTGATTTAGCTTACTGAGATCAGAGCTAAAATGAGCTGTTTTGTTCCCCAGGCAAGCAGTCTGGATGTGAAGGGTGGAAGCCAAACAATATGTGCCCAACCTTTTTGCCATCTGGCGAGAACCCATTTTATGGGGGATGCAGAAGATGAGCTAGCTAGCTCTCTCCTGGGGAGGGTGGTGGTGGACCAGCACTGCTCATCCATGGGCCAGCAAGCTCCACTCACCCCACACACCACAAAAAATCTGTGCAAATGAGCAAAATGCTCTGCAGATGGTGGGGACATTTAGGGAATCGCTGCGTCCATTGGTGCTCATTTCCTGACACTTTGTCATAAGAACATATGAAGAGCCATGCTGGATCAGGCCAAAGGCCCATCTAGTCCAGCTTCCTATATGACTCAGTGGCCTCGCCAAATGTATCTGGGAGCGTGTGAGACTATCTGTTGCCTGATAGCACTCCCCTGCATCTGGCCCTTGAAGTACCCTGGTTTTAAGCCTGGAAATTACACCTCTCCATCCTGGTTTGTAACCTGTGATGGACTTCTCCTCCAGGAATCTGTCCAATCCCCTTTGGAAGGCATCCAGGCCAGATGCCATCCCATCTTGTGGCAGAGAGTTCCACAGACTAACAACACGCTGGGTAAAAATAAATTCTTTTGTCTGTCCTCACTCTCCCAACCCTCAACTTGACAGGATATCCCCTAGTTCTGGTATTTTGTGAAAGGGAAAAGAGTGTCTCACTATCCACTTTACTCATGCCTTGCATAATTTTGTACATCTCAATCATATCCCCCCTCAGGTGCCTTTTTCCGAGACTAAAGAGCCCCAAATGTTTTAGCCATTCCTCATAAGGGAGGTCCCCCAGCCCAGTAATCATTTTAGTTGCTCTCTTTTGCACCTTTTCAGGTTCCACTATGTCTTTTTTGAGATGTGGTGACCAGAATTGTACACAATACTCCAGTTGCAGCCTTATTATCATCTTGTACAGTGGCATTATGATGTTGGCTATTTTATATTTCAGTCTCCTTTTTGATAATCCCTAGCATGGAATTGGCCTTCTTCACCGCAGCCACACACTGGGTAGTCACTTTCATTGAGCTGTCCACCAACGGACAGTGTGGTCCTGCTCTCTTTTGCTTTGGAAACCCTCAGCTGCTGCTTCTTGCTCTGCCCACAGCAACCCCTCCTGCCAAGGCGAGGCCCAAGGGAAAGTGGGAAGTGGTGGTGGTGGTGGTGGCAGCCACCCGGCTACCAAGCATTCCCTTCCCTGTGAATGACATGGCTACCACAAATAGAGCTGAGGGTGGTGATTAGTATCTAAGGAAGAAAAGCTGTAGGGCAGGCATGTCCAAAGTTAGGCCTGAGGGCCAAATGCGGCCCATTTTCAAATTGTGAGTGGCCCGCAGCCTCTTCTCCCCACCAGCTCAGCCTGTCACACATCCCCGCCAGCTGGCCCCTCCCCATACCAGATAGGGCCTTTTCACACGACCCCTAAGATCCGCTGGCCACTTAAATTCAGACCAGGGATCTTTGGGGTTCGTTGCTCTTCCTGCATCCCCACCCCTCCACACTTCCTTACTCCTGTCTGCGTGAGGGGAGGGAGGAAGAAAGAGAGGAAAAAATGCAGGCTCACCTCCCAAGCCGGTCGAAGCCCGGTTGTCCTGATTCCTTCTCTTCTTTTTTTTTGTTTGCCTCCCACCCCTTCTCTTAAAGGGGCGGGAGGCAAAAAAAAAAAAAACAGAAGCGAGGAGAGCCCCGCACTCACCAGATTAAATCCGGACCTGGGGATTTTCACCCTTCTAGAGCAGGTACAAGAAAAGTGCGCTGGGACGCGCTTAGGTGGGCGTGGTCGCAATTAATTTCCTGCAAACTCCGGAGCTGGTGGGGAAACAATTGTAAGCTCCGGAGCTGGCAGCCATTTGCTGCGGAGTTTAGGGGTCGTGTACAAAGGGCCATAGAGACATGAGCTTGCAGATTTACAGTCTGCCTGCCCTCCCTGCCTCCATCTGTCCCCCAAGTCACCTGCCCAGCCTACCCGCCCCTTGCTCCTATGCTGCAGCATCCTCCCCACCTCCTCGCATGTCCTAGAGGATTGTCCAAAGTCCAGCCTGCAGGCCAAATAGGCTGAATGGTTGGCCCCCACACATTTTCCCCACACCAAATCGGGCCCTCCTTGCAAAAAGTTTGGACACCCCTGCTGTAGGGGGAATGGAGATTCTGTGCCAAGAATGCAGATTTCACAAGCAGCTTTTTCTCAATATTTAAAAAAATAGGGGCCCCAGGCTCCAGTCGTTGAAAAAGACAGAGGGGTCTGCTTTTAGAATTGAACTGAACATTTCTGTCTTATCCTGAATTTTAACTATAACCCTATATTAACTCTATATTAAAATCTTCTACCATAATAACAAAACCTAGATGAACTTTTGCTGATTCTTTTATCACAGCATTTTAAGAAAGAAAGAAAGAAAGAAAGAAAGAAAGAAAGAAAGAAAGAAAGAGAAAGAAAAGAAAGAAAGAAAGAAAGAAAGAAAGAAAGAAAGAGAAAGAAAAGTTTTAATGGGGTTTGGATTTTTTATAGAATATGCATTCACTAAACTTAAAGGTTATGTGTGTGTGTGTGTTGTGTTGTTACAGTCGTGGCCGACTCTTCATGACCCCATGTCCATGGAGTTTTCTTGGCAGCAATACTGGAGTGGCTTGCCAGTTCCTACTCCAGGCGCCTACAGCACCTGGTATTCCTTGGTGGTCTCCCATCCAAGTACTAACCAGGGCCGACCCTGCTTAGCTTCCGAAATCAAGTGAGATTGGCACAAAAAATATTATGTTTTTGGTAAGAGACAAGGCACACCGTTTAAATTAAGATGGAATGTACTGATGAATACGTGGAGAGATATCTGATTGTATCTGTCATTTTATGTTTTTGCTTTTATGTTTTGCCAGGCTTATAATAAAATTTAAAAAAAATATTTAAAAAAGAACTAAACGGAATAGCTAGAAGGGACCCGATAGGTCATGATGTCCAGCTCAGCCTCTGGCCCCACAGCCGGACACCTCAACCAGTGAGCTGTCCCATTTACCAGAGCTTTTCAGCGTGGCTCTCACTGTTGCGTCTTCCGTTATGAGCAGAATACGTGGCGTGAAACAGTGTCTTAAAAGTGGGCATGGAATTAAAACATGAGTTCCATAATAAACCGTCAAGTTGCTTCTGACTCCCAGTGACACTCGTGGTTTTATTAAGTTAGGAGCAGCAAGAGGTGGTTTACCCTTCTCTCTTCTTCTGACGGTACTTGGAGGCCTCTGTGCAGCTTACCAAGGGTACCCCCTAGCTACAAATGTTCCAGGTGGTCTCAGCTTAGTCCTGAGAGGCATACTGCCTCTGAAGCTAGGAAGTCCAACAAACACAGGTAGACCAAGCTCCTGTTCCCTTCAAGTAGTCTCTGGGCAGTTTACAGTCTTTAGTTACAGTATGAAGGCTACACATTGCCCTCCACCCCCCCCCCAACAAGCTGGGTACTCATTTTACCGACCTCAGAAGGATGGAAGGCTGAGTGGACCTTGAGCCTGCTACCTGGGATTGAACCTCAGGTCATGAGCACAATTTTAGCTGCAGTGCAGGCATTTAACCACTGCGCAACAAGGCAGTGTTAAAAGGCAGTATTAAAGCTAAGAACAAGGAGAAAAAACAAGAAAAGGGGAACAAAGGACACTTAAGAGATGATACACAAAAATTCAAAACACAAGTAGTACTATTTATCCAGTCCAAACATTAAGGCATGACAGTTGACAATCCATCACATAATAATGGCAATGGATTATTTTTCAAGCACTGCAAAAAGGGGGAAATAAATTACTTTTAAAAAGAAACGTGGTTGTATTACAAGAGCCATGTAGTCTGTGGATGAAGCAAGTTACAGCACAACATGTACAGTATCTAGAGAAGTGGTTCCCAATGTGGGGCCCACGCCCCACAGAGGGGCAATTTAACTGAATTTTTTGAGCTGTGTCCAGGGCAGCCTTTCATCAACTTAAGCTTATTGCCCAGATTCGCCCGTACCTAGATGTGGATTCCCCTAGGACGGTTGTGCAGGCGCTGGTGATCTCGAGGATAGATTACTGCAACACTCTTTACATGGGGCTTCCCTTGACCCTTGTTCAGCGACTGCAGCGGGCGCAGAATGTGGTGGCCAGGCTGGTGGTTGGTGCAGGTAGGTTTGACCGCATCACCCCTATCCTGGCTCACTTGCACTGGCTACCCGTTGCCTCTTGAATAAAGTTCAAGGAACTAGTTTTGGTTTACAAACCCCTCCATGGCCTGGGACCTGTCTATCTGGAGGAGCGGATCTCCCAGAGGTCAGCTTTGTCCCAACCAACCAGAGCCTCGCTCTCCCTTTTGCTCCGGGTGGCCACTCTGAGGGAGGCCTGAAGGGTTTTACCCGGAATCGAGCCTTCTCAGTGGCCGCCCCAAAACTTTGGTATACCCTGCCAACGGAGGTAAGGCCGTCAGAGTCTCTGGCGGCCTTTAGGAGAGCGCTAAAGACCTGGCTGTTCAGAAAAAGCTTCAGTGATTGCTCAGTGCACAACGGTATTTGGTTAATTGGTTTGTTTGTTTTTCCCAGCTTTTTCTTCCTGGAGTCTATGCTTGTCTGTATGGATGCTGTTGCTGTGTCTTATTTTATTTTATTTTATTTTATTTTATTTTATTTTATTTTATTTTTGTTTGCAGATTGTTTTCTTTGTGGGCAAGTTGTTTGTTTTTTCTTCAAAATTTGTTGTACACCGCCCAGAGTTCCTGAGGGAAAGTCTGGTGTTTAATAAGTACAAATATAAATAAATAAATAAATTATCAACTGTGAATTTGAAAGCCTGCTAATTGTTCTGGTTTTTCCACATCCCTTCATACTATTATTTGTTCTAGTTCCTCAGTACTTCTGCCTCTCATCCTTTTATTTTTCTCTTTCTTGGATGCCCTGTTCTTTGGAACCTTGTTTAAACCACGTTAATGCCCTTTTAGGCTATCTCTGAGTGAGTAGGAGTTCACTTTTTGAATAGTAAGACTATATTTCATTTGGGGGCCTCGGGATTTAGAGATACTTAGGTGGGGCATGACCAAAACAAAGGTTGGGAACCACTGTTCTAGAGGGTGCTAAGTTAGTAATGTGCTGAGATTCAATAAAACTAGATGTTGACCGGTGCTCTAAAGAAATCAGTGCATCGGGGTTAACGATGGGCATGGATCAGTTTGTCCCAGTGTATACCAATTCATAAAGATGGCAGTACAGGTCCTACTGCTCCCAACCCCTGCCTCCTCAGCTGATCAGCCACTCGCCAGGCTCAGCTTGCTTGCATTCCCCACCTCTGGGGCTAATCTCCCCGTCGGGGCAAGAGCACAGATTTCTATGCCCCGCCCTTTTGTCCGGGTGGGAGATCAGCCAAGAGGGCGGGGCAGAGAAGCCCAAGCTGTTGCCGTGACTGGGAGATCGGTTGAAGAACTGGAGGAAACAAGCCCACTGGGTCTGGTGAGGGGGCTGATTGAGCCGGAGGGAGTTCAGGAGGGCAGCAGCAGCACCTGGTCTGTGCCTCTCTCTAACCAGGGTATGTTACATAGATGTCGTTTGAGGGCCCAAGGAGTGCACCTACACTGTCCGGCTGCAGCAGTTTGAAAACGCTTTTAAGTGCCATCGTTCTATCCTAAGGAATTCTGGGATTTCTCTTCGGGGGAGGTGATTAGAATTCACAAGATCCCACTAGAGCCTTCCAGCAGGAAAAAAGAAAAATATAAGCCCTTTACGAAAGCCATAAATCCGAGGATTCAGGAGGAGGGAGCCACGACCGTTAAAATGGTCTCAAACTGTGATAAGCCTCCAGTGCCGAAAAGCTCAAGAGCTCCACCTTCTCACACACCGCAAAAGACCAGCTTGTTCTGAGAGCCGTATGTGGCGGAGGCTTCCTGGGCTTAATCACAGGGGAAATGTGTAAAGATTTTTGTTTTCTTTCTCTCCCACATAAAATCCGAGGAAAAACAATCCTGTTCAGCAGAAAGAAAGAAAGAAGGAAGGAAGGGAGGGAAAAAGGCCCCAGGAAATGTCAACAGCTTCTGGGCTGAGAAATTTGTCCTGCAGGGTCTCCGTCATCCCCACCCACCTCGTGGATAAGCTTAGTACTGTATAGGTTTCCACTACCATTTTTCTGCCTCCAGCCTCCTACGGCAAAATGCCTGAATTACAGCCAGGGAGAGCAGATTAGTGGCCACAACCACCTGAGTTCTGATGCCAGTGGGTGGGTAAATTTGCTCTGGGTTTTAGTGTGCAGATGACAGGGGAGATTTGAGGCGTTTCTGCCTGTTTGGGGACGAGGACCCCAACAGGCGCACTTGACAAGGTAACTGCTAGTTTTCACTCAGACTAAAACCCCGAGTTGGCTTCAGTGACATCCGAGCTACCTGCCTCCATTGGGAGCCGATAAGCCTGGAAGCTACGAATATGAAAATGTTTCCCCATCTCCCCCCCCCCCCCCACAAGCCATGTTCTTTGTGGCTTCTTTTCCTAAAATGTCCAAGCAAGTTTCTAGTTCTCATTGGGGCAGAAATAAATCTGTTTCTGGCATCAAATAGATGAACTATTTGGGGGGAAGGAAGGAAGGAAGGAAGGAAGGAAGGAAGGAAGGAAGACAACCCAGCTGAATTCTTATTTCTTCTTTAAAAGGAACACTGACATTTGAAATTTGAAATGGTGTTATGTGCACTCCTTTCTGACTAATGGCAACCCTATGAATGAATGATCTGCAGAAGGTCTCATCATTAACAACCCTGCTCACACTTTGCCTAATCAAATCTATGGGCACCTTAACTGAGTAAATCCACTTCATGATCAGTCTCCCTCTTAGAGTGATAGAATAGCGGGAAAGGGTCCAAGGACCATTGAGTTCAACCCCCTCCCCTGAGGCAGGGAATCCACAGGTAAAGTCCCCCTGGCCGATGGCCATTCCAACCTCTGTGTGAAAGCCTCCAAGGAAGAAAAAAGTCTGCCATCTTTCTACATAGTCTGCTCCATTATCAGACAACTTTTACTGTCAGGATGTTATTCTGACCACCTTCCCCTTTTCTTAGCACTATAATGCCTTCTCCTGATCCATACAAATACAACACAGTTCAGTCATTTGTCCTGCTGTTAGTTCACTTTGGGGATGAGCTGGTTCACTCTTTTTGCCAGTGATCAGATGATGCTATAGCTAGAACAAACAAGTCCATCCCAAGTGTTCCTGTCCACACTGTTCTGGGCCCATGTCAGGTGCTACTCTTTTTTTTAAGTTGTGAGTAAAATTTCTTCATTTTAATTCACTTCCAGGAATTCTCGGATTGAGCCATAGTGAAATTTCCTCTTTTAATTTCCTAGCTGGTTTCAGTTCCCCGGTGTCATTAGTGGCTTAAACAGACAGCTTAAGCACTTAATGATATTGGGAAAGTGGGAAATTAAAAATTCATTCTTCTGCTCCTCCATGGAAAGGCAGAGGAAGTAAGCAAAAATTAAAAAAAATTAGGTCTGCAGTGTTGTGCTGTACATTTGAGAGAATATTATTTTAAAAATGAAAAGCTTTTCCCCTGGAACAAAGAAAAGAGAGGAGACACAAGGAGGGGATTCTCTCTCTCTTTTCCCCCCCTTTCCTTTCTTAAGAGAGGCAGGCCAAATACTTGAGGTTTGTATGTGGCATGTAAATGCAAGAATCACACCAGATGGCATTCCAGACAGAAAACAACTCTATCTAATTTGTCTTGGCCCATTCAAAATGAGCCATGCAGTCGCACCCTCGGCTTCTACTGGGAATTCACTTGATTTGGAACCTATTGATTTGTTCCTTCTGGCATCCAGGCACACCACCGAGTGCAACACTGGTACGTGCCGTTGTACATAACAATGAACTGGCAAAACTGCATACACTATTTGCACGATTTCTGGCCCTCTTTGTACGATTCCTATCAATGCTCTGGCCACAGCACAAAGTGATCATTGATAGGCCTGGGTGGTTTGGCCCAACCACATATGGCACATTGGCTCGGTTTCAGGATTTTCACATGGGAGATATTAAGGAAGCTATTCTGGGAGGGCAAAGGTTAGGAAGGATTGGCTGGCTGGCAGAGAGCGTTTAAACATCTTCTGCTCACACATGGTGGATCTGATCTGAATCTGATCCTTTGCCGATGAGGAAGAAAATATGTCTCAGCTGTACAGTTTGGCCTGAATCCAACTATAAGGCCCAGTTACCCACAATGAAATAGCAGGTGCTTGATCAATTAACACTTAGGTAAGTTTGGTTAATTCGGCAGGGGTTGTTTAACTGGGTTGGGTGACTGGATTTAAGCCTGTGCATTTAACATGGCATCCAGTTCCATGCCAGAACTGAGGGATTGAATCTGACAGCCTTGTGGCTCAGTGGTTAAAACAGTTGTACTGCAGCTGTAACTGTGCTCATGACCTAATGTTCAGTTCCAGGTAGCCGGCTCATGGTTGAGCCAGCCTTCCATCTTTCCGAGGTCGGTAAAATGAGTATCCAGCTTGCTGGGATGGGAGGGGAAATGTGTACCCTGCATAATTAGTTGTAAACTGCCCAGAGAGTGCTTTAAGCGCTATGGAGAAGTATATAAGCAGCACACTTTTTTTTTTTTTTTGCTTCTGATGGGGTAACTCTCTGCCCATAAGATCCATGTCAGACCTCCCCTCCACAAGATAAGGACCCCAGTGCTTGAACCAGGTTTACGAAATGGCAAATTCTGATTTTGCCTGTCTACAGCTTGATGTTTTCAGAAGTATTTTAATGCCAAGGTGAGGGTTCAGCTCTGGATGGCATGGACTACAAGTTGATAAGCGTTACACCCAAGAAGGTTTCAAGAGCAATTTTCTTGCTAAAGAAGAACTATGGGCCAGACCTTCTCCACCTCCTGAGTGGACAGATGTGCACCTCCACCATCCACTACATGGGTCACTGCCAGGGTGAGGAGAGATTCCTGCACCGAGCAAGTCCACACCCAACATACACACACCACCATCTGTTTTGCCAATTGAAAGATGGAACACAGAATTCCATAGACATAGAAACAAAGGAAGTTAAGGCTCCTTTGTCTACATTAGGGCATGAAAAGAGCCCGGCCGGAGCAGGCTAGAGATCTTCCTGATTGAGCCTTTATCATGTCCAAACTTCGGCCCTCCAGGTGTTTTGGACCACAACTCCCACCGTCCTTTGCCATTGGCAATCTAAAGCTGCTGTTACACGACCCCTAAAATCTGATGCAAAGGGCTCCCAGATGCGGAGCTTAACATTGTTTTCCCACCAGCTGCGGACTTTAAAAAAATTAAGTACGGCCATGCCCACCTAAGCACGCCCCAGTGCATTTTACAAGTACCTGGTCTCTGGAGGTAAAAAAATTTCTGATGCGGATTGTAAAGCTGTGGATGCCAGGCTCTCCTCACCTTCTGTTTGTTTTTGCTGACCCCACCACCCCTTTAACAGACCGGAATCCCTATGAGGGATTTTTTTTCCTCCCTTTTTTTCTCCCTCCCCTTACCGCAGACAGGAGTGCGGAAGGGTGGGAACACAGGAAGCAGAACAAAACCCCACAATCTCTGCTCTGAATTTAAGTTGCCAGCAGATTTTAGAGGTCGTGTAAAAGCGCCCTAAGCTTAGAATTCTGGGAGTTGTGGTCCAAAACATCAGGAGGGCCAGAGCTTGGACATGCCGGTGTTCCCAGAAATGACAGCAACCAAACCAATGATAGCAGCTAAACCAATTAATCCTAGATCAAGCCTGAACTATCTCTGGAGGCAAAAAAATGTTAAAACTGAGGCTACCCAACTTTGGGCACATCCTGAGAAGGCAGGATTCTTTGCAAAAGATAAGAATGAAGGCCAAGGTGGAAGGCCATTGGGAAAAGAGGGAGACCAAATGCAAGGTAGGCTAGCTCCTTCAAGGAAGCCACAGGTGTGAATTTCCTAGAGCTGAGCAAGCTGTTGAGGACAGGACATTTTGAACAGAACTAGGGTTACTGTACGTCCGAGGCAACTTAGCTAATAGCTCCGTTCTTCAACAGCTAATCTTCAGACACATATTGCTTCCGACAGTCAGAGTGTATCATGACTAATATCCATCTATACCCAGTGGTGGCAAACCTTCGGCACTCCAGATGTTTTGGGCCCCAACTCCCACAGCCCTTTCTCATTGGCAGTCTAGGCTTGGGATTCTGGGAGTTGTGGTCCAGAGCATCTGGAGTGCGGAAGGTTTGCCACCCCTGCTCTATACTCTTCTCACCTACAAAAGTATCTGATTTCACTTCTAAAACCTAACAAGACTCGCTGGTGGCCATCTTGTGGCATTGAACCCAACTATTTAAATACAGGTTGACACAAAGAACTGCAGACGCTCGTCTGTTCTGAATCTCCCAACCAGTAAACTTCTTCAGGGGACCCAACATTCTAATAATACAAGAGAGGGAGAAACAGCTTGTCTGCTGGTGGCAAACACACATATTTCAGGAACTCACTGTGAAAGGACTTTTTTTTTTGAAGCAGCAGTGGGGAGCACGGGAGATGTGTTACTTTGGGACAAGTGGCCGGCAAGTCGAAAAGTCAAAGAAAAGATGCAGACAAACAGCAATGGGCAGACACTTGTAGCAGGGCCCACCATGCTGCTCCATCAACTCACGGGAGCCCAGAACCAGGCAGGATGGGCAAACACAGCTACACACGAACAGCCTTAACAAGGCTGGAACAAAGTCCTCCCAGCCATATGCTGGACGTGAAGCATGAAGGCAAAAATCACTAAGTTATCTTTCTTTTCTTCACAAATATTACTCAATAGTCATAGATGAAAGCAGCTCGAACACAGAAGCATGTCTTTCTGTAGAGAACACAGAAGTGGGCATCTGGGCATTTGAGTCGGTGATAAGCATACTGTTAAAGAAAATAGGGAGGGGGTAGAAGAAAGATATTCCTCTTTCTCTTTCACAAAAGCACACACCAGCCGATCCCCCTAGTAGGATTCAGAGCTCCTTCACTGGGTTTCACCAGAGCCTTTTCACACGACCCCTAAGATCTGCTGGCCACTTAAATTCGGACCAGAGATCTTAGGGGTTTGTCGCTGTTCCTGCGTTCCCACCCCCTCCGCACTCCTGGCTGCTGGCTGCGTGAGGGGACGGAATAAAAAAGGAAGAAAAGAATGCCGCTCACCTCCGTTCTGCCATCCTGGCACTGCATTCAGATCTCTTAAAGGGGCAGGGGGGCCAAAAAAAGAACAAACAGAAGCAAGGAGAGCCGGGAAGTCACTAGGTTACATCCGCATCAGGAATTTTCACCTCCAGAGAGCAGGTACCTGAAAAGTGCGCTGGGATGCGCTTAGGTGGGCATGGTCGCACTTAATTATCTGTAAACTCCGGAGCTGGTGGGGAAACAATTTTAAGCTCCGGAGCTGGGAACCATTTGCTGCGGAGTTTAGGGGTCGTGTACAAAGGGCCATATAGTTGGCAATTATGACTTTGTGACTCTCGCTTCTCATTGTTTTTGTTTTTGTTTTTGTTTTTTGTGTGCTCTTTTGTTTTGTTTTGTTTTATTTTATTCAGCTTCTTAAATTCTTCGGCTTTAAATCTGACTTATTTTTATTTTATTTTATTTTATTCAGCTTCTTAAATTCATCAGCTTTAAGTCTGACTTAACACCGGCCCGGCTCTGCCCTAAGTTTTTAAAATTCTCCCACTGTTCCTCCAAGAGTTTTACTCATTCTGCATTTTGATTTCGATCAGTTCAGCTCTTCAGAACATCCTTGTTGAATGGAAGAACAGGATGTGTTTAAAACAAGTACAGTACAGGCAGGCATATCTATTCTGCACATTATGTTAAAGGTCTCTGTCACCACCCCACCTGGGAAAACTCTTCCCAAATTGGTTCTCAAATTCTAGCACCCAGCCCTTCGGATTTGACCTGCGTCCCAACAATTTTGAAGAAAAAACCCCCCCCCCCCAAATAGAGTCTGCAGTGGAAAAGACCACATGCTTATAACTGAGGTGCTGGTCAAGGAAAGGTCTGCAAGAAAGATGAGATGGTATCACACAGAGAAACCAACACGCCACATATACTGTAACCAGCATTATGCTTTTGAGCTGTGGTGCTGGAGGAGAGTCTTGAGAGTGCCCTGGACTGCAAGGAGATCAAACCTATCCATCCTGAAAGAAATCAACCCCGAATGTTCACTGGAAGGACAGATTTTGAAGCTGAGGCTCCAGTAGTTTGGCCACCTCATGAGGAGAGAGCACTCCTTGGAAAAGTCCCTGATGTTGGGAAAGATTGAAGGCAAAAGGAAAAGAGGATGGCAGAGAATGAGATGGTTGGACGGTGTCATCGCTGCAACCAATATGATTTGACCAAACTCGGGGAGGCAGTGGAAGATAGGAAGGCCTGGCCAGCTCTGGTCCATGGGATCACGAAGAGTCAGACACGACTGAACAACTGAACAAACAAACAAACAAGGCACTCTCAGGAGCACCTCAATTCACCCGGTCCCAGGGACCCCATTCGGCGCCAGAGACCCATATATATATATATATATATATATATATATATTCCGAAGCCTCCTCTCAGAAATCCTTACCTAGCGACTTGCTCTCTCTTCCCCTGTTCGGTTGGGGAACTGACCTGCCGCTGCCTCTGGCCGCCAGACGGTGCCCCAGACTTGCCTCAACAGCCTTGGTCAAAGCCTCGGCAGCCTCTTCTTGAGTCCAGCGGAGGAACAGCCTCCTCCGCTGCCTTCCTTAAAGAAGAAGGAGGAGGAGGAGGAGGAGGGCCAATCCTGGGCGTTGATTTCCTCCACACCACCACCTCCCTTCCTACTTCTGGGGAATCGGGATCGGGGCGAAAAAAGCGAGGCCGGGCGAGGCTAGGAGAGGCTGAAGGTCTGCTAAGGAGATGGGGGGGGGTGCCTTGGCAACAGCAAGTCGGCCCTGGCATGCTAATTGCGCCGGGCTAAGGCCCTGGCAGGCGGCGCGAGTTGCGGGGGGTGGTGGTGGCAGAGGAGGAGGAGGAGGAGGGAGGGTGGAAAGAGCGAGGGAGCAAAGGGGGAGGATGCTTCCAAGCTCGGGAGGAAAAACAACCCTCAACTGCTGGGAGGCTGCGGCGCCAAGCAACCCTGGTAGGGAGCCAGCGGGGCGATCTTCCGCCTCGACACCTTGGCCGTGATTTCCACGCCAAGCCAGCCCGGAGAGCGCCAGGCTCGGGTTTTTTTTTCTCGCCTGCCGAAGAAGCATGGCTGGGCGAAAACGCATCCCACCCACTTGCTCTCTCCAGACACACACACACAACCTCCACAGCATTACATTGCCCGCTGCCCTCCCCTAACTCCCCCAACCAAGAAGTGCGCTTTCAAGGCGCCCCCTTCCCCATTTCTCTCTCTCTCCCCCCCCCCCCCCCTTTAAGTCGCTTTTCAGCCCCTGCCTTTCTCCGTTTACTCCGGCTGCTTTTTGGCACATCATGGGAAGTGCAATCATTCGCCTCCCCGCATCTCCACCGCTGCTCCCCGCCTCGTCCTCCTCCCCCACGGCAAAGCCCCCCGCCCACCCCGCCACCCCACAGCCCTTGCAAAGCAGGCGGATCTTACCGATGGTGGTTTTGGAGCCAATACAGCCCATAATCGACGGGGACAATTTAGGATGGCAGTAAACCTTTGCTCCAGACGGTGCACATTGCCACAGTACCTCATGGGCTGGGGTCTGGCAAGCAGGCAGGCGGCGGCGGCGGCGGCAGCGGACCGGCGGCGGGGGGAGAGGCGAGATCTCCGGCTCCCAGGGTTGCGTTGGTGACACACACAGCGCGAAGCAGAGGAAGATGGGGGAGATGAGAAGACAGACAAACATCCATAAGCTCACGCCCAAAGACACAGACACAAACGCAGCCTCCAGGACCACGGCTGGCTCCCCTCCCTCCGCCAGAGCGTCTTCTCCCCCTCCTCTTCCTCCTCCACCACCACCTTCTCAGTTTCTGGCCCCTGGAGAAGCTGGCGTCTCAGGGACACCGGGGCTGAACCGCTTGCACGTTCGCCTACGTCACTGCTGTTGGCGAAGAACGGAGCGAAAGGAGGGAGGGGAGCCCAGACGGAGCGCGCTGCCTTTTCAGCACCCTGGACAGCGCCCTGGCTTCAGCACCTCGGACAGCACCCGGCGAGCCGCCAGTGTCCAGGCGCCGGGCACGCTTTCAGCACCCTGGACAGCGCCAGAGGGGTTAAGGGAGGCTGTGGACGTCACGCTGGGTGGACAGAAGGCATGTGGGGGGGGGAGGTTGAACAGCTCAGTAGGTTGGCAGAGCAATCCAGCGGCGGGGTCAGGCATTGGGACAACAAGGCGCCCAGCTCCTCTGTGTAGATGAGGAAGGGTTAATTCATCTGCCCCCACTGATTCCCTGTGGCCACCGGCCAGCTTGGCAGGGGTAGGTTGTATCCTTCCAGGTATAGTGCTTACAAAAGGAGGCGCGAGTCCTCACGGAGACGTTCTGGATATGCAACAGGCATGGAAAGCTGCTGAGTTTTGGCTAAGGATGTGCATGCACGCATGCACAGAGAGAGAGAGAGAGAGAGAGAGAGAGAGAGCAAAGACCCCTGTCACCCAAGTGAAATTTTCTCACTGAATTTTGTTTATCTGTCCTATGAATTGGGACATATTTTCTCACCATAACTGCTCATAACGTATGATGACTATTCACCTGATGGATGTTGCCAGAATTGGGTGGAACAGTCTATGTTTGCTTTCCAAGGAGGGTGGCCAGCCGGCACTTACTTGAAACAGACAGTCTCAAACAATTGTTGATACAGAACAGAGCACACAACACTGCTATGACATCAGATGGGTTCCTGATATGACTGTCGCACAAGTAGGTTCCTAAAGTAGGCCCAACTCCATTTTGATCATCTTGAAGTAAACTTTGGCAAAGAGTATGTTGAACCTGCCAACAAACCTTGTTTGGCAAACAGGACGTACCTGGAACTGAGATATGGCAGATCCTGTTATCATACGCTGGAATTTACAGAATGTGAAAAAGAAGATGTTTAATGATAACTCAGGAATAGGATTGACATGGCTGAAGACACGTAGCAAAGAAGGAAAAGTTATGTGAGCTGATGCTGATGAAAAAAGGTATAAAAGATTGGGACCTTTCAGCTCATTTGTGTGCCAGTACACGCTGCACCTGAGTCACCCATCAGCTTTCCAAAGACTGATCATCTCCAGAAGAAGGACTTGTTTGTGAGAGTATCAGATAAACGTGGAGTGAATGAGGCCTCTTCTTTTGTTGACTGCTGCTATGTCTTGTTGAACTGAAGTAAATGTTACATGCATAGTGATTAAAGGAAATATTATATCACTGTCTTTGTCACAATCCTCTATACCAGATCTGAACCTATCAGTACTGTATTTCGGTAACACAGATGCCACCATTACAGATCCCCCCCCCAAAAAAAACTAGAGGCCATCATTATGGATGCCAACAATATCACCCACAACATCAGGCACTCATTACGTTCGTTCATTTCCAAAGTGATTTATGCCATCTTTGCTCTGCTGTGACACTCTGTACTGTGCAGAAAGGTTAAATGGATGCCAGTCTGACATTGGAAGCAGAAAGCCTGGGAACTCAACCCTCTGGAGAAGGGCTAAGGGTGTTGCATTTTCTTGGCCTGGAGATTACTACGTTTATGATGGCCAGCATCATCAAGCACTTGAAAGCCAGTCATAGAGATGAAGGGGAAGAAATCTGCAGGACTCGAAGGAGCAGAGAAGCAGGCGGGGGAAGTGATATATTGTCATGAATCTAAAAAACACAATTATTATTTTGCTTCCTGAAATAAACACAAGAGTGATTTTGCAAACATATTGTCCCACTCACATGTTTTTAGGATGTCACTCCTGATTTTTATTTATTTATTTATTTATTTATTTATTTATTTATTTATTTATTTATTTAGTTAGTTAGTTAGTTAGTTAGTTAGTTATGGCTTGAAGCTTTGGTGTGCCCCGTGCACCAGTAATGCTAAGGAATAATAATAATAATAATAATAATAATAATAATAATAATAATAATAATAATAATAATAATAATAATAATAATACAATTTATCATGTCATAGATAGATCCCATAAATGGACTACAGTATATGTGCATACATAACCAAGTCACACATATATATATTTTGGCAATTGGTTACAACTTTTCCTCCATGTTATAAATTCCACTCACCTCCAGTTTTAGAAAATGGAATGGCAATAATACTGGGCTGGGATGAAAAAGGTAAAAGAGTTGATCTTGGTAACTCAAATATTATACTTCTGGATAAGCAACAAAGATTGTCCATTATAGAAGTTAGAATTCCGTCAACAAGTAACCTAAAAATATATTCAAGAAGTGCAAAAGAAAAAATTCAAAGTAACAAGCATTAACATAAGAAGTTAAAATGATAGGGAAGCATGATTAGGCCCTCCGCCTCATATTCATTTCAGCAACTGGAGTCATTCCAAAATCTTTGGTCACCAGTTTAAAGCAGTTGCCAATGGCTGCCAGTTTGCTTCCTGAAATAAACACAAGAGTGATTTTGCAAACATATTGTCCCACTCACATGTTTTTAGGATGTCACTCCTGATTTTTATTTATTTATTTATTTATTTATTTATTTATTTATTTATTTATTTATTTATGGCTTGAAGCTTTGGTGTGCCCCGTGCACCAGTAATGCTAAGGAATAATAATAATAATAATAATAATAATAATAATAATAATAATAATAATAATAATAATAATAATAATAATAATAATAATAATAATAATATCCAGAAACTAAGCAAGAATTTAAAAGTCAACAAAGCCAAATAGAGAACTGGCATAGTAAAGCATTGCATGGACAGTTTATAAGAGACACTAATGATAAGATCAACCAAGAACAAACATGGCTTTGGTTAAGAAAAGCAACAATGAAGAAAGAAACTGAAGGACTAATCATGGCAGCTCAAGATCAAGCTTTATGAACAAATGCCATAAAGGCGAAAATTGATACATCATCGAAAGATAGTAAATGTCAATTGTGCAAAGAAAAGGATGAAACTGTAGATCACATCATCAGCTGTTGCCCAAAAATTGCTCAGACTGATTATTTAGCCCGTCATAATAAAGTAGTAGCAATGCTCCACTGGAACATATGTAAAAAAAATTCAACCTACCATCAAGCAAGAACTGGTGGGAACATCAGCCAGAAAAGGTGACTGAAAATGAAGTCATCAAGGTGCTCCAGGATTTCAGAATCCCATGCGACAGACACCTTGTTCACAATACTCCAGACATCACGATAATATACAAACAAGAAAACAAAGTTCAAATAATCAATGTGGCAATACCAGGAGACATAAGAGACAGTGACAAAGAGTTAGAAAATATAACGAAATATCGGGATTTAGAAATCGAAATTGATAAGCTGTGGAATGAGAAAGCAAGAACAATACCAATAATAATTGAAATCCACAAACATAAGCACAGTTTCAATAAAAAAGAAAGTCTAAAAATTAACAAAGCCTGGCTTCCAGTACTAAAAGCTGTAGAGTTCACACGGTCAAAGTTCAATGATCCCACACAGCCACAAAGGTAATCAGTTCACACAATAGAACACCTAACAACACCCATCTAGGATCGTTGCTACCCCTGATTGCATTGAAACTTCTTAATCCCTTCATCACAATACAATGACTAACACTATTTTCTTGCATAGAACAAGTTTCCTCAACTTTAAAAACCCCAATCTCACTCACTTTATAACCCAGAACACAGAGAGAACTCCTAGTCCCCTGAGCTCCTTGCCCTCTGAAGATGCCAGCCACAGAGACTGGTGAAACATCAGGAAGAAAAACTTCCAGAAGACAGCCAAACAACCCAAAAAACTCACAACAACATAAGAACATAAGAACATAAGAAGAGGCATGCTGGATCAGGCCAAAGGCCCATCTAGTCCAGCTTCCTGTATCTCACAGTGGCCCCACCAAATGCCTCTGGGAGCGCACGGCACTAGATCTCTGTCTCCTGATACCACTCCCCTGCATCTGGCCCTTGAAGTACCCTGGTTTTAAGCCTGGAGATTAGACATCTCCATCATGGTCTGTAACCTGTGATGGATTTTTCTTCCAGGAATCTGTCCAATCCCCTTTTGAAGGCATCCAGGCCAGATGCCATCACCACATCCTGTGGCAGGGAGTTTCACAGACTAACAACATGCTGGGTGAAAAAATATTTTCTTTTGTCTGTTCTTACTCTCCCAGCCCTCAATTTGAGTGGATGTCCCCTAGTTCTGGTATTTTGTGAGAGGGAGAAGAGCTTCCCTCTATCCACTTTACTCATGTCCTGCATTATTTTGTACGTTTCAATCATATCCTCCCTCAGGTGACTTTTTTCCAGACTAAAGAGCCCCAAATGTTTTAGCCTTTCCTCATAAGGGAGGTCCCCCAGCCCAGTAATCATTTTAGTTGCTCTCTTCTGCCCCTTTTCCAGTTCCACTATGTCTTTTTTTGAGATGTGGTGACCAGAACTGTACACAATACTCCAGGTGCGGCCTTACTATCATTTTGTATAATGGCATTATAATGTTGGCTGTTTTATTTTCAACAACTATCAGATCCCAGCCATGAAAGCTTTCAAGAATACAAAGGTAATCAGAGGTAGAAAGCCTCCATAAAGGAAGGCACAGCTGATCAACACTTTTGACACTAAGTCTTTCTGGAGGACACTCATTTGTAAGGTCATCATCAACTGAAAAATGCTGGATGGGTTGTAGCAACAAGAAGAGCAACCAGGGATGTCGAAAAAGTGGGTTTCCTCCATCAGAAAGTGCTTGCACTAGATGACCTTTGAGGCAAGATCTCTCATCTTCACATGGAGGATGAAGCAAGCTCAGAGTGGTTTGTTTTAGGCTTTGTTTGTAGCTCAAGAGGATGGGAGAAGATGTAACAGACTCAAGTTACAAGAAAGAGGATTGCAACTCAACAGTAGCAAGAACCTCCTAAGAGGGAGAGCCAGCTGACAGTGGAAATGTAGAGTGCTGCATCTAGGTACAAAGAATGAATTGCACAGATATAGGATGGGAGATACCTGGCTGGAAAATAGTACATGTGAAAGGGGTCTGGGAGTCTTGGTGGACCAAAAATTGAACATGAGTCAGCAGTATGATGTGGCGGCCAGGAAAGCCAACGCGATTCTTGATTGCATCAACAGAAGCATAGTGTCTAGATCAGTGGTTCTCAACCTGTGGGTTCCCAGATGTTCATGGACTGCGACTCCCAGAAGCCTTCACCACTCACTGTACTGGAAGGAGTTTCTGGGAGTTGCAGTCCAGGAACATCTGGAGACCCACAGGTTGAGAACCACTGGTCTATATCAAGTGAAGTGATAGTGCCACTCTATTCTGCTCTGGTCAGACCCCACCTGGAGTACTGTGCCCAGTTCTGTGCGCCTCCATTTTGAAAAAGGATGTTGCCAACCTCGAGCGGGTACAGAGGAGGGCGACCAGGATTATTGAAGGTCTGGAAGAAATGTCTTATGAGGAACGGCTTAGGGAGCTGGGAATGTTTAGCCTTTTAAAAAGAAGACTGAGAGGGGATATGATAGGTATGTTTAAACATTTGAAAGGATGTCATATTGAGGAGGGAACTGGTTTGTTTTCCATGGCTTCAGAGACTAGGACTCAGGGAAATGATTTCAAACTACAGGAAAAGAGATTCAATTTAAGCATTAGGAAGAACTTCCTGACAGTTAGAGCTGTTCGGCAGTGGAATATAGTGCCATGGAGGGTGGTGGAGTCTCCTTCTTTAGAGGTTTTTAAGCAGAGGCTGGATGGCCATCTGTCGGAAATACTGTGACAGGGGCTTGGACTAGATGGCTCTTGAGATCTCTTCCATTCTATGATTTTATGATTCTATGACTCAAGAGGATGGCGGACTCTTTTTCACTGGTAATTTTTAAGCAGAGGTTGAATCCCCACCTCTCAAATATGCCTCAGTTGTTGGTTTTCCTGCACTGGCAGAAAGCTACTCCTGATGACACCTAGGGTCCCTTTTACCTCTACCCTTTTATCCTGTGAAGAAAAGGGGCTTCACATTGCCCCAAGCTACCTCTCATGGAGCTGCCTAGATGCCCTAAGCACATCTGATCTCGCGTGATTTCGGAAGCTAAGCAGGGTCGGCCCTGGTTAGTACTTGGATGGGAGACCACCAGGGAATACCAGGTGCTGTAGGCGCCTGGAGTAGGAATGGGCAAGCCACTCCAGTATTCTTGCCAAGAAAACTCCATGGACATGGGGTCACAAAGAGTCGGACACGACTGTAATGACACAACACACACACACACACACACACACACACACACACACACACACACACACACACACACACACACACACACACACACACACACACACCCCTCATAAACATCTGTTAAACACTGAGATATGTTCTGAAAAAGGAACAATAACTATATCGACAGGCACTCTGAGCAAAAGATTTAAATAGCTCCACACACCGGAGATCCCCTGCTGCTTTGCCTCTTGGTTTCTCACTATGCCTGACAAGGTGGTGACATACCAATGCATTCTCTGTCATAATATGTTGTGGTCTCACACCCCATGCTCAACGAACTCCCTGGGTATTTTCAAGTAAATCATTTCCGAGGACGCTGTGTTTGTGTTGGAAATGCCTTTTGGCTATGCCCTTCCATTACCATGGAGAGGTATATTTATGAATAATATGATGAGGACAACAGTTCCTCCTTCTCCTGCTAGCTTCTGGAGGCCCACATTAGCCTCTAAAGCCCTGCAGCCATTTACAGGGAATACAAGGAGGGGTATCTACCAGCATCAAACTTTGGCATTAACCATGCTCCCCTATTGTACAAAGGGAAGTGGGTCAACGGCAGAGCGTTTTCTGTGCCTGATAGAGGCCCCAGTCCAATCCTTCAGAAGAACAGGAAAGGAGTTATCTCTCTTTGAGCCACTGTCCACCAGAGTACAGAATATTGAACTGTATATATAGATCGGTGTTCTGGTTGATGCTAAACAGCCTGCCCACCTGTGTTGAAATGGCACCAAGTATCTGGCAGCTTAGCACAGAATACTGTGATTTCACATACGGAAACCCAGTGAACACTTGGGGATTTGAAGGGGGTGAGCAACACTGGTGAATCTAGGGGTTAGATATTATTATTAAATTATCACATAGCTTGGATTTTGTATTACAAATCATGAGTCAAACGCTTCCCAAGGGTTTAGGACTAAGTGATGTATCGGCGACTTATGTGAGCAGATCCCAGTAAGGTGGCTTTTTGCAGCTGGCTGATGGTGACTTTGCCAACTCCAATTTCTTCTAAATACTTGCTTAGTTCTTTAGGCACCACACCCAGTGTGCCGATTACTACTGGGACCATCTGTACCGGTTTATGTCAGAGTCTCTGAAGTTCAATTTTCAGATCCTGTTATTGGGTAAGTTTTTCAAGTTGTTTCTCGGTGACTCTACTATCACCTTGTATAGCAACATCAATGTTCCACACTTTTTTCTTCTCCACAATCACAATATCCGGGGTATTATGTTCCAAAACCTGTCTGTCTGTATTCGGAAGTCCCAAAGTAATTTTGCATGCTCATTTTCAATCACTTTTTCAGGCTTATCATCCCACCTGTTCTTTGCTATGGGCAGATGATAGTTCTGATGATGATGATGATGATGATGATGATGATGATGATGATGATGATGATGATGATGATGATTCTGAAAAGCTGAGCTGCTTGGGACCTGAAGAACATTGTTCCTGTGAGTGAAGAGCCTGGTGTCATCTGCCGCTCCCACAGCCCCTGAGTGAGAGACAGGGTTTTCTGGGGGAGTTGGGCCTAAGGACTCTGTGGCCATTCCAGGACCAGCCCCCTGGTTGCTCTGCTGCTGAGCTGCCCCGCCTCCCTCCTCAATCACCTACCACCTGGCCAAGGGAAGGAAGGACAGAAAAGCTGAGCTGCTTGGGACCTAACTCTGGAAGCCCAGGTGGACTCGGTGGCCAGGGGTGCCTTTCTCCAGCTACGGAAAATATATCAGCTGCACCCCTACCTGGATGAACGGAGCCTCATTACAGTTACGCATGCACTAGTAACATCCCGTATTGATTACTGCAATGCGCTTTACGTGGGGCTGCCTTTGAAGACAGTCCAGCGATTGCAACTGGTTCAGAATCGCACTGCGTGGCTGGTGAGTGGCAGGGCCGCCAGGGAACACATCACGCCGATTCTGTATAACCTTAATTGGTTACCAGTTGCTGCCCGAGCCCAATTCAAAGTGCTTGTTTTGACATATAAAGCCCTAAACGGCTTAGGACCTAGAAACCTGAAGGACCGTCTCCTTCCATATGAACGTACCCGGCAATTAAGATCTAGCCAGAGGGCCCTCCTGAAAGAGCCATCCCTCAAGGAGGTGAAAGGGATGGCTTGTAGGGACAGGGCCTTTTCGGCAGTTGCCCCCAATTATAGAATGCCCTCCCAAGCGAGACCCGCCTGGCGCCAACATTGATGTCATTCCGGTGCCAGGTAAAAACATTCCTGTTCAAGAAGTCTTTTTAACTGATTATTGTGGGTCCTGATGGCGATTTTAGTGCAGTGTTTTAATATATTGTATTTATTGTATTTAAATGTTTTATTGTTTTAATTTTATTGCAATTTGATGTTTTAATTGTCTAAATTGTTTACTTTGATTGTGAGCTGCCCAGAGACCTTTGGGTACTGGGCAGCATACAAGCTTAATTAATTAATTAATTAATAAATAAATAATAATAATAATAATAATAATAATAATAATAATAATAATAATAATAATAATAATAATAATAATAATAATAATAATAATAATAATAATAATTTGGTATTCAGGAGGAAAGATCCCATACTCTCTTTAAAAAATGAACTGCCACTCCTGGAACATTCTAGAAGCAGCCATTTGACCTTTTTTAATCTTTGAGAAATGTGCTGGTGGTGGTGGGGACTCAACTACTTTGGTCTTTGGCTACTGAGCCAGAAGTTGGCATGTGTCATTTCATTCCCAGCCTGTGTAACCTTGGGGAAGCTGCACAATTCCATGCCACCCCAAGAAGGACTCGGGGCAATGGTTTCAAACTACAGGAAAAGATATTCCATTTGAACATTAGGAAGAACTTCATGACACTTAGAGCTGTTCGGCAGTGGAATATGCTGCCCCAAAGGGTGGTGGAGTCTCCTTCTTTGGAGGTTTTTAAGCAGAGGCTGGATGGCCAGCTGTCAGAAATATTGTGATGGGGGTCCCTGCATGGCAGGGGGTTGGACTGGATGGCCCTTGAGGTCTCTTCCAGCTCTAAAAGTGTTCTGCTTATATACCGCCCCATACCACTACAAGTCGTCTCTGGGCGGTTTACAATTTTTAATTACAGTGTGCAGGCTACACATTGCCCCCCCCCAGCAAGCTGGGTACTCATTTTACCGACCTCGGAAGGATGGAAGGCTGAGTGAACCTTGAGCCTGCTACCAGGGATTGAACCCAGGTCGTGAGCACACTTCCAGCTCTATGATTCTATGATTCTATGATTCTATATAAACGTGGCCTAGACTTAGCCACTCCCTTGTGCTGGTTTACTTCTTTATAGGGGAGGTCATCGGTCAATGGGAGCACTGAAGGGGGGAACACAAGGAGGGGGGGGCTTTTCTCTATGGAAGGAAAGACCCACAGAAAAGTGAGCAAGGAGAGACCTAATCGATTAATTTAAAATAAATAGTTTTAACATACGAACATAAGAAGAGCCATGCTGGATCAGGCCAAAGGCCCATCTAGTCCAGCTTCCTGTATCTCACAGCGGCCCCACCAGATGCGTTTGGGAGCGCATGAGACTAGATATCTGTCTCCTGATACCACTCCCCTGCATCTGGCCCTTGAAGTACCCTGGTTTAAAGCCTAGAGATTACACATCTCCATCATGGTTTGTAACCCGTGATGGACTTTTCCTCTAGGAATCTGTCCAATCCCCTTTTGAAGGCATCCAGGCCAGATGCCATCACCACATCCTGTGGCAGGGAGTTCCATAGACTTACAACACGCTGGGTGAAAAAATATTTTCTTTTGTCAGTTCTTACTCTCCCAGCACTCAATTTGAGTGTATGTCCCCTAGTTCTGGTATTTTGAGAGAGGGAGAAGAGCTTCCCTCTATCCACTTTACTCATACCCTGCATTATTTTTGTATGTCTCAATCATATCCCCCCTCAAGCGCCTTTTTTCCAGACTAAAGAGGCCCAATTGTTTTAGCCTTTCTTCATAAGGGAGGTGCCCCAGCCCAGTAATCATTTTAGTCGCTCTCTTCTGCACCTTTTCCAGTTCCACTATGTCTTTCTTGAGATGCGGTGACCAGAATTGTACACAATACTCCAGGTGGGGCCTTACTATTGTTTTATATAACGGCATTATAATGTTGGCTGTTTTATTTTCAATCCCCTTTTTGATAATCCCTAGCATGGAATTGGCCTTCTTCACTGCTGCCCACACATTGGGGAGACACCTTCATGGAGCTGTCCACCACAACACACCAAGGTCTCTTTCCTGATCCGTCACGGATAACTCAGAGCCCATGAGTTGATAGATGAAGTTTGGATTTTTTGCCCCAATATGCATTACTTTACATTTGGTTACATTAAAACGCATTTGCCATTTCTCAGCCCACTCCCCCAGTTTGGAGAGATCCTTCTGGAGCTCTTCACAATCTTCTCTGGTTTTTACCACATGGAAAAGTTTTGTGTCATCTGCAAACTTGGCCACCTCACTGTTTATCCCTGTCTCCAGGTCATTTATGAACAGATTGAAAAGCACCGGTCCCAGGACCGAGCCCTGGGGCACACCGCTTTTTCACTTCTCTCCATTGTGAAAATTTCCCATTGACACCTACTCTTTGTTTCCGGGATCTCAACCAGTTCTCAATCCATAAGAGGACCTGCCCTCTTATCCCCTGACTATGCAATTTTCTCAGCAGCCTTTGGTGAGGGACTGTGTCAAAAGCCTTTTGAAAATCCAGATAGACTATATCCACTGGTTCACCCAAATCCACGTGCCTGTTGACCTTTTCAAAAAATTCTAAAAGGTTTGTAAGACAAGATTTACCCTTACAGAAGCCATGCTGATTTTCTCTCAGCAAGGTTTGTTCTTTTATGTGTTTTAAGATTTTTTCTCTTGGATGAGGCCTTCCACCATCTTCCCTGGGACAGATGTAAGGCTAACCGGCCTGTAGTTTCCTGGGTCCCCCCTCCTTCCTTTTTTAAAAATTGGTGTGACATCTGCTATCCTCCAGTCCTCCGGCACTGTGGCCGTTTTAAGAGACAAGTTGCATATAACCGTTAAGAGATCTGCAATTTCATTTCTCAGTTCCCTAATAACCCTTGGGTGGATGCCATCTGGGCCCGGTGACTTGTTAATCCTCAATTTATCAATTAGTCCTAAAACCTCCTCTCTTTTAACCTGTATTTGATTTAATTCTTTAGTCAAGAGGGGCGGCTCAGGCAGCGGAATCCGCTCAAGGTCCTCTGTCGTGAAGACAGACGCAAAGAACTCATTCAATTTCTCTGCAATGTCCAAGTCCTCCTTAACCTCCCCTTTTCCTCCCTCACCATCCAGAGGCCCAATTGGTTCTCTGGCAGGTTTTCTACTTCTAACATATTTAAAGAAGCTTTTATTATTACCCTTTATATTGCTAGCCATGCGTTCCTCAAAGTCTTTCTTTGCCTCCCTTATCATCTTTTTACATTTCTTTTGCCAGAGTTTGTGTTCCTTTTTATTTTCCTCATTTGGGGAGGATTTCCATTTACAGAAGGACCTCTCCTTGTGCTTTAGAGCCTCTCTAACTCCACTCGTTAACCATGCCGGTGTCCTCTTGGACTTAAATGAGCTCTTCTTTCTTTGTGGTATGCACTTGTGCTGGGCCTCTATTATTGTTGTTTTAAACAGGCTCCATGCACACTGAAGAGATTGGATTCTTCTAACCCTCCCCTTCAGTTTCTCTCTAACTAGTTTCCTCATCTGAGGGAAGTTTGCCCTTCGAAAATCAAGGGTTTTTATGTCTGATTTGGTTGACACTCTTCCTCCGACATGCATGGCAAAGGTAATTGCAGCATGGTCACTGTTCCCCAGAGGCTCAGTGACATTCACATCCCTGACGAGGTCCTGAGTATCACACAATATTAGATCTAGAGTTGCCTGTTCTCGGGTGGGCTCCATGACAAGTTGCTCTAAGGCACAGTCATTCAGCAAGTCGAGAAACCCAGTTTCTCTTTCTTGCCCAGAGCTCGCATTGGCCCAGTCAATGTGGGGATAATTAAAGTCCCCCATGATTACTATCCTATCCCTCTTAGCCACCTCCATGAATTCTCTCCTCATTTCAAGGTCCCCCTCAAGTTTTTGATCTGGTGGACGATAGAATACTCCAACTATCACATCACTCTTTGGACCTGGTAGTTTAACCCACAGTGATTCTATGGCGGAGTCAGACCCTCTGTCAATCTCCATTCTGCTGGATTTTATGCCTTCTTTGACATAGATGGCCACTCCTCCTCCAACCCGCCCCTCTCTATCCCTTCTATAGAGTTTATAGCCTGGGATTGCTGTGTCCCACTGGTTCTCCACATTCCACCAGGATTCTGTTATGGCTATTATATCAATGTTATCCCTAGCTGCCAGATGTTCAAGTTCTCCCATCTTTGCTCGGAGGCTTCGAGCATTGGCGTAGAAGCACTTGTACAGTGGGTCCCGCAACAGCTGCTGCCTTGTTCTTCTCCCCCCACAGCTTTTATTTTCAGTAGACGAACTGTCACATTCCGCTATTCTGCCAGTGTTAATACTTGCTATGTCATCTCTATGTGATTCTCTACCCTCTCCAACCTCATTCCCCGAGGATGAGGTGTTCCGAACCGGATGCCACACAGCTCCTGTCGACTTTCCCCCAGTTATCAGTTTAAAAGCTGCTCTGCTGCCTTTTTGAGGTTGAGTGCCAGCAATCTGGTCCCATCATGATTCAAGTGCAACCCATCCCTCCTGAACAGGTTTGGCTTGTCCCAAAATGTTCTCCAGTTCCTGACAAATCTAAAGCCCTCCTCTCGACACCATCGCCTCATCCATGCATTGAGGCTTCTGAGTTCTGCCTGCCTGGCGGGACCTGCACGAGGAACAGGTAGCACTTCTGAAAATGCTACCTTGGAAGCCCGGGACTTCAATCTTCTACCTAGCAACCTGAATTTGGCTTCCAAGACTGACCGCTTGGCCTTCCCGACATCGTTGGTACCGACGTGTACCATGATCACTGGCTCCTTCCCAGTTCTCTCTAACAAGCTATCTATATTTCTGGTGATGTCTGCAACCTTTGCACCCGGCAGGCAAGTGACCATCCGGTTATCATGCTCCTCACAAATCCATCCCTCCGTATTTCTAATGATAGAATCCCCTAGCACAATGAGCTTCTCTCCTGCAGCCTGGTCATCAACATGTACCTGATCTTGTATCTCATCAATAGTGATGAGGGAGAGATCCTCCGGTGGAACCACTTCTTCCTCTATGTGTGCTTCATGAGGTGTGCTGAGGGAAAGAGCTTCAAATTGATTGTGCAAGATGAGACTCTCTGAGCGATGCCTTGGCCTTCTACTCCTTTGAGTCACATTCCTCCACCCATCCACCTCCTGAGTTGGGGGAGTGACTTCCTCCTCTGAAGTGTGCCCTGTCTCTTCTTGGACCTGGATAGTCTCTTCCGCTCTGTCCAGGAACTGCTCAAGCTCCTTAATATGTTGCTGGTCCACTATGCGAGCCTCTAGCTGCTGGACCTTCTCTTCCAATAGCGCTACCAGCTTGCACTTGCAGCAGATGTAGTTCTGCACACGCTCTGTCAAGATAACAAACATAGCACAAGTACTGCAGGTAACTACAGCTGCTCCCTCCAACTCCATTTTAACTATTACAATAAAATGTATTCAAGGTCTAAAAAATGTAAACTTGCACTTTTTTTAAAAATCTAGTAGGACTCTTTACTTCTTTTATTGTTTAGTCAAAATCTAACAGTGTAGGGGCCGCTAAAGCACCTCTACTCCAACTGCAAGCACGTCAGGAAGTGTAGGACCTCCTGAGGAGTTGCTTGGCTTGGGAACTCAATTAAACCCAGGTTTTTTTTTTATTTTTTTTTTTAGTTTGCACGCGCCGTAAGGCGCGTGCTCCTGGTAGCAGCTATTTAAAGCTAAAACTCCGCCCCTTGCTCCTGCAAAAAGAAGAAGTTAGCTCTGCCCTTTGGCCGTGTGCTCCTCTGACCAGCTCCTTCCTCTCTGCTGCTCTGCCAGAAAAGGACTGAGGGGCTGCTGGTAGCAGCTATTTAAAGCTAAAACTCCGCCCCTTGCTCCTGCAAAAAGAAGAAGTTAGCTCTGCCCTTTGGCCGTGTGCTCCTCTGACCAGCTCCTTCCTCTCTGCTGCTCTGCCAGAAAAGGACTGAGGGGCTCCTGGTAGCAGCTATTTAAAGCTAAAACTCCGCCCCTTGCTCCTGCAAAAAGAAGAAGTTAGCTCTGCCCTTTGGCCGTGTGCTCCTCTGACCAGCTCCTTCCTCTCTGCTGCTCTGCCAGAAAAGGACTGAGGGGCTGCTGGTAGCAGCTATTTAAAGCTAAAACTCCGCCCCTTGCTCCTGCAAAAAGAAGAAGTTAGCTCTGCCCTTTGGCCGTGTGCTCCTCTGACCAGCTCCTTCCTCTCTGCTGCTCTGCCAGAAAAGGACTGAGGGGCTCCTGGTAGCAGCTATTTAAAGCTAAAACTCCGCCCCTTGCTCCTGCAAAAAGAAGAAGTTAGCTCTGCCCTTTGGCCGTGTGCTCCTCTGACCAGCTCCTTCCTCTCTGCTGCTCTGCCAGAAAAGGACTGAGGGGCTGCTGGTAGCAGCTATTTAAAGCTAAAACTCCGCCCCTTGCTCCTGCAAAAAGAAGAAGTTAGCTCTGCCCTTTGGCCGTGTGCTCCTCTGACCAGCTCCTTCCTCTCTGCTGCTCTGCCAGAAAAGGACTGAGGGGCTCCTGGTAGCAGCTATTTAAAGCTAAAACTCCGCCCCTTGCTCCTGCAAAAAGAAGAAGTTAGCTCTGCCCTTTGGCCGTGTGCTCCTCTGACCAGCTCCTTCCTCTCTGCTGCTCTGCCAGAAAAGGACTGAGGGGCTGCTGGTAGCAGCTATTTAAAGCTAAAACTCCGCCCCTTGCTCCTGCAAAAAGAAGAAGTTAGCTCTGCCCTTTGGCCGTGTGCTCCTCTGACCAGCTCCTTCCTCTCTGCTGCTCTGCCAGAAAAGGACTGAGGGGCTCCTGGTAGCAGCTATTTAAAGCTAAAACTCCGCCCCTTGCTCCTGCAAAAAGAAGAAGTTAGCTCTGCCCTTTGGCCGTGTGCTCCTCTGACCAGCTCCTTCCTCTCTGCTGCTCTGCCAGAAAAGGACTGAGGGGCTGCTGGTAGCAGCTATTTAAAGCTAAAACTCCGCCCCTTGCTCCTGCAAAAAGAAGAAGTTAGCTCTGCCCTTTGGCCGTGTGCTCCTCTGACCAGCTCCTTCCTCTCTGCTGCTCTGCCAGAAAAGGACTGAGGGGCTCCTGGTAGCAGCTATTTAAAGCTAAAACTCCGCCCCTTGCTCCTGCAAAAAGAAGAAGTTAGCTCTGCCCTTTGGCCGTGTGCTCCTCTGACCAGCTCCTTCCTCTCTGCTGCTCTGCCAGAAAAGGACTGAGGGGCTGCTGGTAGCAGCTATTTAAAGCTAAAAACTCCGCCCCTTGCTCCTGCAAAAAGAAGAAGTTAGCTCTGCCCTTTGGCCGTGTGCTCCTCTGACCAGCTCCTTCCTCTCTGCTGCTCTGCCAGAAAAGGACTGAGGGGCTGCTGGTAGCAGCTATTTAAAGCTAAAACTCCGCCCCTTGCTCCTGCAAAAAGAAGAAGTTAGCTCTGCCCTTTGGCCGTGTGCTCCTCTGACCAGCTCCTTCCTCTCTGCTGCTCTGCCAGAAAAGGACTGAGGGGCTCCTGGTAGCAGCTATTTAAAGCTAAAACTCCGCCCCTTGCTCCTGCAAAAAGAAGAAGTTAGCTCTGCCCTTTGGCCGTGTGCTCCTCTGACCAGCTCCTTCCTCTCTGCTGCTCTGCCAGAAAAGGACTGAGGGGCTGCTGGTAGCAGCTATTTAAAGCTAAAACTCCGCCCCTTGCTCCTGCAAAAAGAAGAAGTTAGCTCTGCCCTTTGGCCGTGTGCTCCTCTGACCAGCTCCTTCCTCTCTGCTGCTCTGCCAGAAAAGGACTGAGGGGCTCCTGGTAGCAGCTATTTAAAGCTAAAACTCCGCCCCTTGCTCCTGCAAAAAGAAGAAGTTAGCTCTGCCCTTTGGCCGTGTGCTCCTCTGACCAGCTCCTTCCTCTCTGCTGCTCTGCCAGAAAAGGACTGAGGGGGCTGCTGGTAGCAGCTATTTAAAGCTAAAACTCCGCCCCTTGCTCCTGCAAAAAGAAGAAGTTAGCTCTGCCCTTTGGCCGTGTGCTCCTCTGACCAGCTCCTTCCTCTCTGCTGCTCTGCCAGAAAAGGACTGAGGGGCTCCTGGTAGCAGCTATTTAAAGCTAAAACTCCGCCCCTTGCTCCTGCAAAAAGAAGAAGTTAGCTCTGCCCTTTGGCCGTGTGCTCCTCTGACCAGCTCCTTCCTCTCTGCTGCTCTGCCAGAAAAGGACTGAGGGGCTGCTGGTAGCAGCTATTTAAAGCTAAAACTCCGCCCCTTGCTCCTGCAAAAAGAAGAAGTTAGCTCTGCCCTTTGGCCGTGTGCTCCTCTGACCAGCTCCTTCCTCTCTGCTGCTCTGCCAGAAAAGGACTGAGGGGCTCCTGGTAGCAGCTATTTAAAGCTAAAAACTCCGCCCCTTGCTCCTGCAAAAAGAAGAAGTTAGCTCTGCCCTTTGGCCGTGTGCTCCTCTGACCAGCTCCTTCCTCTCTGCTGCTCTGCCAGAAAAGGACTGAGGGGCTCCTGGTAGCAGCTATTTAAAGCTAAAACTCCGCCCCTTGCTCCTGCAAAAAGAAGAAGTTAGCTCTGCCCTTTGGCCGTGTGCTCCTCTGACCAGCTCCTTCCTCTCTGCTGCTCTGCCAGAAAAGGACTGAGGGGCTCCTGGTAGCAGCTATTTAAAGCTAAAACTCCGCCCCTTGCTCCTGCAAAAAGAAGAAGTTAGCTCTGCCCTTTGGCCGTGTGCTCCTCTGACCAGCTCCTTCCTCTCTGCTGCTCTGCCAGAAAAGGACTGAGGGGCTGCTGGTAGCAGCTATTTAAAGCTAAAACTCCGCCCCTTGCTCCTGCAAAAAGAAGAAGTTAGCTCTGCCCTTTGGCCGTGTGCTCCTCTGACCAGCTCCTTCCTCTCTGCTGCTCTGCCAGAAAAGGACTGAGGGGCTGCTGGTAGCAGCTATTTAAAGCTAAAACTCCGCCCCTTGCTCCTGCAAAAAGAAGAAGTTAGCTCTGCCCTTTGGCCGTGTGCTCCTCTGACCAGCTCCTTCCTCTCTGCTGCTCTGCCAGAAAAGGACTGAGGGGCTGCTGGTAGCAGCTATTTAAAGCTAAAACTCCGCCCCTTGCTCCTGCAAAAAGAAGAATCCCTGTTGCCAAGGGATTATCTTCAAAGACAAGCCTCACCTCTTTTCCATAAATACAGTAATACCCTGTAAGACGAATGCCCCTTAAGACAAAAAAATCGTAAGACGAATGAAGTGCCCAGGGATAGGAGAACCTCGTAAGACGAATTTTCCTATGGGGGTGCTTCGCAAGACAAATTCAATGCATTCCTATGGGAAAACCGCATTAAACCTTGTTTCGTTGGACGAATTTTTCGTAGGATGAATTGACCTGTAGAACAAATTAAATTCGTCTTAAGAGGTAGCACTGTATATGGAATCCCTCTAAAATGGTTGCTTAAATTGGTTGCCAGTCAAGAGACAGAATTTCAGCACTCCGTGGAATCTACCCAGAAATGTTATTGTCTGAAGACACCGTAGGGACAATTAGATTAGAACAATTCTAGTGTTGGCAGTGAGGAAAGTTAGGGAGGCTGAGATGAATACAAAATGCAACACAACCATCCTTGCTCGCATCGGTTCTTCCGTTCTTTATAAGTCTTCCCTCATGCGCATGAATAAGGTCTGAGATTGCCCACATTCTGTTGAAGCAAGAAGAAATAAATGGGATCAGTAACATTTCCTGTTTCCTGGGACCTTCCCCCACCCCTCTTTTCTTCCCAGGAACAGCAGTGCTGTCTAAATCAATACAATATTTGAATAAATCAGTGCACCTACAGCAGTGGTGTCCAAACTTCAGCCCTCCAGATGTTTTGGACCACGACTCCCACAGTCCTTTGTCACTGACAATACAGGTTTGGAATTCTGGGAGTTGTGGTCCAAAACATCTGGAGAGCCAAAGTTTGGGCAACCCTGACCTACAGTGTCTTTCTACCGATAATAAACTACAGAGAACAACTTGCCACGAGGAACATATCTTAAGGGGCCCCATGGTGAAGTGGTGAAATGCCTGTACTGCAGGTGAAACTGTGCTCACGGTCTGGGGTTCAATCCCAGGTAGCAGGCTCAAGGTCGACTCAGACTTCCATGCTTCCGAGGTCGGTAAAATGAGTACCCTGCTTGCTGGCAGTGGGAGAAATGTGTAGCCTGCATTACTGTAATTAAACTGTAAACCACCCAGAGACTACTTGAAGTGGTATGGGGCGGTATATAAGCAGAACACTTTAGATGCAACGGGCCTAAAACCATAACTCTGGAACATCTGGAAAACATCAGTTTTAAATGATGATTATACTGCACATTAAGCTGATTGTGTAGGCCGAATCCTCTTTGTTTTTTTAAACTCCCCATGGGCAAAAATCCCTTGCACACAGCTCTGGCTAGGATAATAGTCAGCCAACCATTACATGGAGTGATGAGCCCCATGGCTATGTACTTCTTATTACCTAACAAGATTCTGTCAATAGATTATACAACATGACTAGCTAACAATTTGCAGTATATTATAATACGTAACTATACTTTCTCTTCTCTCCCCTAACCCCCCCCCGTCCTTTTCTGGACTGTTTTCTTGCGAGGCTAAAGCGGTTATTTTTCACTTTTTTCGGCGCTTTGACTGATTCTCATGAAGAGCGTGGCTTAGAAACATATGCCTAGGAGGAGTTGGGGGGATGGTTGCGCCTTTTTCCTGGCGACATCTAATTGCCGCTTTCAGACACTTGCTTTGTAGCTTTCTCGTTAAGCTTTTAACAGCAGCACTCGGAGTGGTGTTTCATAATAATGGGCTTAAACACCATTAGCCCTGTGCTGAGTTACGGGCTTTTGCTGCTTATTTTCAATATCGTTCCTGTTTCGCTGCCACCGAGTTGTTCCAAATAAACACATTTATCAAAATATTGGGGGCAGAGAAGGCTGGGAGCTCTATGTTAGAAACGGTAGCTAGCACAGAGGAGCTGCAGAGTCTAGCCAAAGGCTGGAAAAGTTATTTTTTTGGGGGGGGGAGGGGGGCTACAATTCCCAGATTAGGACCGGGAAAGACAGTGACCACGTTTGACTTTCCCAAGCTTGAATAGAGGCGTCGTGTCTTTAAAATTGCAGATTTGGCTCACGTGTTCTGCTTATATACCGCTCATGCCCCTGCTTATATACAGCCCATACTACTTAAACATCACTCGCCGCGTGCCCACACCCCCCTGGGGAGTGCGAGTGCGTGGCGAGTGATCTTTGCAGAGACAAGCCGACGGGAGCCCTTTCCAAAGATGGTGCGCCACTGGCCCGCACTCCCTTCGGCGATGCAGGGGAGTGGCGTGCAATGTTTAAAGGACTTTCGGCCGTGGAGCCAAGTGCTTGGCTTCATGGCCGAGAACCCTTTTTAAACATCGCACACCGCTGCCCCCCCCCCGGAGCAGCGTGCAATGTTTAGAATTGTGTCCACCCTTTCCTGGTCCTAATTTGGGGATTGTAGCCCCCCCCCCTTTCCCTCAAGCCCTTTCAGGGTACTGCGGTCCCGTGATATAGTGGGACAGCAGTATGTGAATCGCAAAATGGTGGGGGCCATTGTATTCATTTTACTGACCTCGGAAGGTGCGACAACATGCTGGAAGCAGGAGAAATGCATATGTAAATCATCAGCCAATCCCAGCAGGAGGGCGGGGGATGGCATGGTATAAAAAGGGTGGAGCCTGGTCTCTGAGGGTCAGTTAAGTTAGTTGAGTTAAGAGTTAAGAGTGAGTGCGGGGAGAGAGCACAGCTCTGTTAGAGTTCGGTCAGGCAGTGAGGGCTTTACTGTTTACTGATTATTAAAGACAGGGAGGCTTGAAGAGTTGAATTACTCTATTCTATGTTTAAGGCAACGCACGCCAACTCCAGACATTATTGTATTTATTTATTTTCTCAATAAACTTCATTATTATTTTTATGTCATGGATCTGAGTCTGTCCCAGTTCCTAAGGCGATGATTTAAAAGGTGGCAGCATTACCAAGTGGATATTGCGAAAGTTAATAAGTTGGTTCCCTACCCTTCACATTTTTCATCACAATCGCACGTTTAAAAGGGAGGTGTCATCACAAAAGATGGAAGGCTGAGTGAACCTTGAGCCGGCTACCTGAGATTGAACCCCAGATTGTGAGCACAGTTTTACCTGAAGTACAGGCATTGAACCACTGTGCCATGGGGCTCCTTCTCCACCACACACACATACAACTCTTACATGGGGCTTCCGGTCATCTCTCGCTCAGGAGGTGGCCTAAGGCCATTCCCCTCCAGGGATGGTGCCATTTTAGAAATCTGTGACCAGCCAAGGAATGTAGCGCACCAGGATCTCCAGGATAAGGTAGCCTCTCGTAGTCTGTAGGATTGTAGTAGGCCAGGAGATTTGTGTTATTAACACAGAGATTAAAAACTCTATATTACTATATTCTTTCTGAAATCCCCTTTCATGCTAAGGCTCCATGGATGCCTCCATGCCTTCCAGTCCCTGATATACTCTCTTCCTCATGTACAGCACACTGTGCACCAGGGTCAACTGCACATTTTGAAAGATCAGACAGCTTTGCTGTGAATGGCAAGGACGTCCTTTGGATAGTCTCCAGATCCTGTGATGTACTCTGTGTATGTGTATGTGTGTGTCGTGTCGTGTCGTTATAGTCATGACCGACTCTTTGTGACTCTATTGAGTTTTCTTGGCAGGAATACTGGCGTGGTTTACCACTTCCTACTCCAGCCGCCTACAGCTCCTGGTATTCCCTGGTGGTCTCCCATCCAGGTACTAACCAGGGCTGACCCTGCTTAGTACCAAAATCAGGTGAGATCGGAGGTGCTTAGCCCCTTCTATTCAACACTGGTTAGATCACATCTAGAGTATGGTGTCCACCTCTGGACATGTCGCTTTAAGAGAGATGTCAAAAAACTCAAATAAGTTCAGAGGGCGGTGACAAGGATGATCAAGGGACTGGAAACCAAGCCCGGTGAGAAAAGATTGAAAGACCGGGGCATGTACAAGTGGACCCTTGTATAACAAACGGTTTGTATAAATAAAATCTGTACAACAGAAAAAATTCCAGAGATAGGGGAATTTTGCTTAACAGAATCGCCTATGGGCCGAATCTGTAAAGCATAAAAATGGTGGCGATTAGGGATTACTCTGTTTTCAATGCATTCCTATGGGAAATTTGTGTAAAGGAAAATTTGCTGAACAGAATTTCATTTGGAACAAATTAATTCCTTTATACAAGGTACCACTGTATAGCCTAGAGAAAAAAAGACTGAGGAGTAGCGATGCAAAGCCCTGGGGGGGGGATGGAAAAATTTGGGGCAAAAAACATTTTGTTTTGTTTTTCAGTTTTTTCCTGAAGCCTTTTTTGTTTTGTTTTTTTCTGAAAAATTGGAAACATTGGAAAAAGAAAAAATGATTATAGAATGTTTTATTTTAACACAATGAATAAAATATTTTAAGACAGGGTGTTCAAATATTTTCCAAATCATTTCTAAAAAATATATGCATAGTATCAAATTATTCTAATTTCTTGCACTGAGGACAAGCAAGTCCTAAGGCCGTTACTTCACGAGCCGCTCGCTTCGCGGCTAGCCTTCTTTTCTGTGCGAATCGATCATTTCAGTCCGCACGCTCCTCCTTTTTGGCTGCAATGCCACCCCGACCACGCCCCCTTTACCGTGCTCCAAGCGGGGCGAGTGGTTCCCCTGGCTGCTGCCGGGAATCTCTTCGCTTCGCATCTTGCTTCGCTCCCAACGTCACGTGTGGTCTCAGTTTTTGGCTTTTATTTCAAGTTTTTTTAAAAAATATTCAAACAGGGATATCGATGCATCGCTATATCGTTTCATCGCTTTGCGCTGTTACTTCCTCGCTCGAGTAGGGGCGGCGGCGGCGGTGGGAGCAGGAGGAGCCGCTGCCGCCTCGCCCGGCCAGAGCAGGGCACCCGGGGCAGGCAGCGTGCAAGCGGCGGAGGGCGGGCGGCTGTGCCATGCGGGGCTCCCCCCGAGTAGTGGCGGCGGCGGCGGGGGGGGCTGCCAATGATGCCAGGAAACAGTTGAAATCAGTAGAGCCATTGCAACTGACAGTCCAGCATCAGTGCATCGATACGCCGTCGTTAGGAATTTTTTTAAAGGACGGATGGGAAATAACGAACGTTGAAAAGTGGCATGCGAATGCGAAGGGAGCACGTGAGGTTGTGCTCGAATCGGTCCTAAAACTGCAGCTCGTGAGTACTGAGAAACAGGGGTGGGAGCAAAGCGAGAACACGTGACCGCCACGTGACCGCCTCCGAATTCAAATCGAAGGCAATATCGCTGCGGAGCGCCGCGCCTCGTGAAGTAAGGGCCTAGGTTACAAACTGAACTCTCCCTTTTAGGAGGTGCTGCTATTGTCACAAGAAAAAGATTTCACTTTGGTTTTTGCATGTGGGTGGGTGTGTTTGGTTCTGTCCTGTCCTCTTCACTAGGCTTCAAAGCACTGGAAGAAAATACAGAGCAACAAATTTGCCAGTTCAAATTGTCCATAGTCATATTTTATGTTCCTAAAGTAACAGAATGACTTTCAAGCTGTAAAAAAGGGGGAGTGCTAGTGTAGCATTTTTTCTATTTTTCCAAAAAAATTCCATTTTTTTCCAAGCTGCAATATTTCCAGAAAATTTAACATCTCTACGGAGGGGAGATAGACACTCACTTTTCAAATACTGTACTTAAAATGATAGTGTTAACGTATATAACCCTTTTATGCAGATAGTGATTCGTTACGTTCAAGGAAATATATAAACCACTAGCAGAGATTAGCAGCGTTATGGAAGAATAAATGCACTTAGTGATTATGGAGCTAGGAGACAAATGAACAAGGCAATAGAACTTAGTACAAAACTTATATAACATACACGTGACAAAGAGTAATATACAATAACAATCTACAAAGCACAGCATATAGAGAAGATACAATAGGGTGTGGGGAAAGCTGCCTCTCACCTTAGGCAGTCCCAACTTACATTGGTTTACATGATACCTTTATACATAAAGCAATATGGTGTAAGCCAATCACACACTATATCAAATGAGGTGATTAAGCTATCCCACCTGTGCCTAATCATCCTGCCCTTCCAGTACTGATGATTCTTTACACCTGTGACCGAGACCTAATACACATTCGTGTCCAGCTCATGACATAGTATTTTACACAGGATCCATTTTGGGATCTGTTAAATATATATTACAGACATTTTGTCAAAGCTACAATCCTTGACAGATAGGCTCAAGCTACAGGAAGTGAGATTTAGACTGACTATCATGGGGGAAAACTCTTAACTGTTAGAACTAGAGATGGGCACGAATTAAAAAAATGACGTTTCGTTTGTCATTTGTCGTTTGGAGGGTCCGTTTTGGTTCGTTTCCGGTTTTCGCAAATTTTTGCAAAAAATTCATTTTTGTTTTCATTCGTTTCGTTACTGTTTTGTTACCATTTATTTCATTTTTTGTGTTTTTTGGCATTTAAAGCAGTTCACTGTATTGCAGTAACGAAAACGAAACACACGACAAAATTCCCGGTGTTTCTGTTCATTTCGTTTCATTTTGGAGACAAAATTTGTTTGTTGTTTCGTTGCGTAACGAAACAAAAAACAAAAACGGAAACGAAAAATTGTTTGTTTCGTGCCCATCTCTAGTTAGAACTGTATGACAATGGAACCAATGACCACGGGGTGGGGCGGCGGGGGTGGAGTGAGCCCTTCAATGCTGGAGGTATTCAAGAGAAAATTGGCCAACCATTTGGTAAATATATTTTGGGTTGGATGCCTTCCTTGAGCAAGGGGTTGGACCTGATGGCCTGACAAGCCCCTTCCAACTCCATCATTCTATAGTTCTATGATACTCTCACATCTCCTTGATTGTCAGAGCATGGGAGAAATTGCCATTTGGAATACAATTCCCCAAATTCCCGCAGACCAGCCTGGCCCCATTAGCTAGAGCAGTGGTTCTAACCTGTGGGTTCCCAGATGTTCTTGGACTGCAACTCCCAGAAGCCTCCAGCACTCGCTGTGCTGGAAGGGGTTTCTGGGAATTGCAGTCCAGGAACATCTGGGGACCCACAGGTTGAGAACCACTGAGCTAGAGGATGCAGGGAAGCGTAGACTAAGGGCTTTATCACATGTCCTTTAAAATGCTGATTAAATTTCAAGAAAAAGCGTTTCCAAAAATCTTGTCCCCACGGCCAACGGGCTTTAAAAAAAAACAGGTTCTGCCCCCTTTGGTGAGTTTTCCAAGACCTACCAGAGAAATTGTGTTTTGTTTGTTTGTTTGTTTGTTTGCTCTGGTAAAAAATGTGAGCTAGAAGTCCGTGGGAGCTCGCATATGATCTGGTGTTCTGCTTTTTTCCCCCCATAGCACCGACCTCGTCCTGGGGCTCCTTGGTGCTTTTTTATTTTATTTTTTATTTTCCCCTCCCCCCAGCGCTGAGCAGCTGGCCTTCGGGCTGTCAGCGCTGGGGTTTTTTCTAGCGCCACCTGCTGGCCCTTGGATTGGTCTGCACTTTTTTTTTTAACAAAATCTTTGTATGTGGGAATGGAGATCCCACATCTTCAGTCACCTGACCAAGAAAGAATAAAAGCCGGACTTTCACAATATCCAGATCTTCCCCCAGGTGTGATAGCGGCCTAAGTAAATGATAACTTTTCCAAATTGTGACCACCACTGCAGAGAGCACCAATGTATAGCTGTTCTCTTGTGCATTCATTACGACTAGAGAGGTTAGGAGACACTTCTGTTTAAGGGAAACTTTCCTTACCAGTTCTCACCTGTGGAACTTTAGCAGTAAACTGTCTGTGCATGAGAAATTAACCTGGAGAAGAAATTGCACACCCACACCCACACCCACACCCACCCACCCACACACACACACACAAATCCCACCAGAGCTACCTGTGACGTAAGATGGACAGCATGTCAAGCGCCACAGAAACAGCCGTTGACAGGCATTGATTGTTGGGTAGAGTCCAACGGCTCTTTTCATCCCGCTGGTCATGATTTCGCAATAGTTTAGCAGGTGATCAATAAGAGGTTATTGAGCCTTTTCATGCCCAGTACAGAAGAAGCCTTGAGCATGGTGGGAGGGCAAGTATGTACTGTGTCTTAATCAAAAGCATCCAGGTAAACACCTCTGCCGGTGAGAGAGTTGTGCACCTTGGGAGGCCAAGTTGGGCCGCATCCGGTAGCAGTTGAAGACCCATCTTTTCAGGCTCACTTTTTTAACCATCATGACTGAGGCCTTGAAGGCCACTTCTTAGTTATAATCGTTGTTATGTTTCACATGTTTTATAACCATTCAATTTATTTTAAACAGTTTTATAGTTGAGTTCCTCTTTCATGTGTAGTGTAGACCTTCTGGCACAGTGGTTAAATAGCAGTACTGCAGCGAAAACTCTGCTCACGGCCCAGGTTCGATCCCAAGTAGCCAACTCCAGGTTGACTCGGCTTTCTACCCTTCCGAGGTTGGTACATTGAGCACCCAGCTTGCTGGGGTGGTAGCAGCAGCCAGCGGCAATGTGCAGCCTCCATAATTGTTGTTGGGTATTTTCCCCTTTATTTTATTATTATTGTCTTCTTAACAACTATTATTATCCTGTGGATTTCTTGTGTTTTTATGTGAACTGCCCAGAGTTCCCTCTGGGAAATTGGTGCAGTATATAAATAAATAAATAAATAAATAAATAAATAAATAAATAAATAAATAAATACATACATACATACATACATACATACATACATACATACATACATACATACATACATACATACATACATCGCAAGCGCTGATGGGTTGGTATTAAACCTGCACACTTTTGCTTTGCTTTATTGTGTTACTTCTACTGCAGGTAAAACTGTGCTCACAATATGGGGTTCAATCCCAGGTAGCCGGCTCATAGTTGACTCAGCCTTCCATCCTTCCGAGGTCAGTAAAATGAGTACCCAGCTTGCTGGCGGGGGGGGGGATGTGTAGCCTGCATTATTGTAATTAAACTGTAAACCGCCCAGAGACTACTTGAAGTGGTATGGGGCGGTATACAAGCAGAACACTTTGCTTTTTGCTTTTGTATTTAAATCTATTCTTTTTAATCATGTGAGCCACATTGAGTGCCCTTGTCAGGAGAGAGGCAGCCTCTAAACAAGATGACCAAATAAATAGTAAGTCAATAAGGAAAAGTCAAATTTGGGGAAAGCAAACGAGGAAGAGAAAAGCTGGATGATGGAAGAATCCAGACAGAGGAAAGGAGGGCACAGGGGAGGTTGGCATCCTACAGAATTTGCTGGCATCAAGTATAGAGGTTGCCATCAATGCATATGGTTTCATGACGAGGGAATACTAGAAATGATTGCAGATAAGACTATCTGTGGCTACAAGCCATGACGGCATCACTGCTGGCTGGGGAAGACCAGCCAAGTCAAAGCACAACTGTCCAGTTCTGCTCATGGGCAGCTCCCACTTGTTAAAAAAAGGACAGCTCTCCACTTCTACAACTAATCATGGATGCCTTCAAAAGGGGATTGGACAGATCCCTGGAGGAAAAGTCCAGTACAGGTTACAAACCAGGGTGGAGATGTGTCATCTCCAGGCTTAAAACCAGGGTACTTCAAGGGGCAGATGCAGGGGAGTGCTATCAGGAGACAGAGATCTAGTCTCATGCGCTCCCAAACGCATCTGGTGGGGCCGCTGTGAGATACAGGAAGCTGGACTAGATGGGCCGTTGGCCTGATCCAGCATGGCTCTTCTTATGTTCTTATGTTCTTATGTTCTTATCATCTCTGCCTCCACCTTCCCCCTCCCCTATCTACCAATGAACATCTGGTATGAAATGTATATCTCACCACCTATTATATTATACAGCTCATTCTGCTGCTATATGTCTGAAGAAGTGGGCGTGTCCACAAAACGTTACATTAAAATATGAAAGTTAGTCTTTAAGGTGCCACGTGTATTGTGTCTTTTGTTTTGTTTTTATTTGATTTTTGCTTGCAATTCTTGGAAAGACTTACATGGCTACAGTACCCTCTCTGAATCCCCAAAGGCATTGGCTCAGCCGGGGTGGGAGAAGAATGCTACAGTGAATGATCCTTTTGGTCTTTAAACCAGCAGGCATAAGAACATAAGAGCATAAGAACCTAAGAAGAGCCATGCTGGATCAGGCCAAAGGCCCATCTAGTCCAGCTTCCTGTATCTCACAGTGGCCCTACCAGATGCGTCTGGGAGCGCATGAGACTAGATCTCTGTCTCCTGATACCACTCCCCTGCATCTGCCCCTTGAAGTACCCTGGTTTTAAGCCTGGAGATGACACATCTCCATCAGGGTTTGTAACCTGTGGTGGACTTTTCCTCCAGGAATCTGCCCAATCCCCTTTGAAGGCATCCAGGCCAGATGCCATCACCACATCCTGTGGCAGGGAGTTCCACAGACTAACAACACACTGGGTGAAAAAATATTTTCTTTTGTCTGTTCTCACTCTCCCAGCCCTCAATTTGAGTGTATGTCCCCTAGCTCTGGTATTTTGTGAGAGGGAGAAGAGTCTCTCTCTATCCACTTGACTCATGCCCTGCATTATTTTGTACGTCTCATTCATATCCACCCTCATCATCTCCTCTTGTTATGACAGTTGCCAGTGGATCACGAGGGAAACAATGGGCAGTTGCCAGTAGTTGACACAGACACCAAGGAAATTGCCCAGAGCCATTGTCTTGTTCTATGGTCCCTCTTTCTTAACCAAAAGAAAAGTCTCCAGCTTCTAGAGAGAGGGGGTGAAAATGTGCTTTGGCAAAGGAGAGCCCCAGTAATCCAAGCACCCAAACAAGTCTTGGTAGTTGTGATTCCTGATCTTGGGAGAGTTAAAGGCAGGCTGGCCATGCTAGGTCCGCACAGCAGAAATATCGACTCTCAGTCCCTTGTCCACCCGGCCTCTAATCAGCTCCCCCAAACCCCACATCAGGGATGATGACTGTGTGCTGCCGGCTATTACTGGACCACGCCTCTAAGCAGAATGCCCTGTGGCAAAGGAATGATGGGAGTGGTGATCCAGCCAACATCTGGAGGGCCAGATGGCTTCCAAGTCCTGCAATAAAGCAGGCATGTCCAAAGTCAGGCCCGGGGTGAATGCGGCCCGTTTTCAAATTTCGAGTGGCCCACAGCCTCTTCTCCCTGCCGGCTCAGCCTGTCACGCATCCCTGCCAGCTGGACCCTCCCCATACTAGATGGAGACATCAGCTTGCAGTTTTATGGTTTGCTTGCCTTCCCTGCCTCCGTCTGTCCCCCCAGCCACCTGCTCAGCCTACCCACACCTGGCTCCATTGCTGCAGCATCCTCCCTACCTCCTTGCATGTCCTAATGCAGCTGAATGGTCAGCCCCCCCCCATACATTTTCACCTCACCAGATCTGGCCCTCCTTGCAAAAAGTTTGGACACTCCTGCGATAAAGCCTCTTGGATGGTTACTTCACATCCATTCTCATCCCGGGAGGAAGTTCATTGCATGTTGATGTCGGTCATGGTCACATGGTCTTCTTCTGGTTCTGTCCCTGTTCCCGTGTATGCACGGGCATGATGGATGATATCGGCATGACTGTTACCGCACGTCCTCATTCCGTGATGAGATGTGAAATTCCATGCTTTTGTTCTCCATTTTTTTTCCGACCCGACCTTCCGTTTTTCGATGTTTCAATTCTCCGAAGCCTTGCCTTCAATGCGTTACGGAGCTAAGTTTGAGGCATTTGTCTTTTAATCTCTCTGCACTGCGTTGCTGACTCCATAGGGAATGTACTGGTGAATGGCACTTCGCACTCCTGCCACTAGATGGAGAATGGCAGGTTGCGTGACGAGCCTTACCTCACGGGCACTCATCTCGGAATGAGAAGTGTGATGAGCAGATTCCCAAGGCCAGGGAGGGGAATCTCTCATCCCGCTTAAATCGCAGTTCAGGGGGCGTGGTCCGGACGAACTCCCCTCATCCTGCAATGGACGTGTGGTTAGATTACTTTGTACCAGTCCCAAGCGGGACCGCAAACAGTGATGAGATGGACGTGAAGTATCAGCCAATGAGCCAGGGGGTTCCCACCATTTTGCATGTATAGGTCACTCCTGATTATATTACCAAGGGGAAAGAGGGCCTGGGTTTAGTAAGCCTAGAGAACTATTGTTCACTGGATAATGATAGGAGACCTAAGCCATCTTTCTGTGAAGAAGCGGCACATGGACCCAAACCCTCGGTACTTCTTTGATCTATCACTGGGACCTAACTCCTGTCTTCCATTTGTATTCTAACTTACGGAGACCAGATATGTTCTTTTATTTGGCTGTGGCTGGAGCTATGGAACATGCCTCTCTTTTTGGACTACAGTCACCATCATCCCCTGAGCCACGATGGCCGTGTGGAATTCTGAACAGTGTGGTAGGTCTCCAAAAGGAACTTTTCCAAGCTCTGGTCTTACAATCCAGTGTCTAAATATTACTACTTATCTCAGTGAGCTGCTAAAAATAACATTGAAATCAATGGAACAATGTGGGCACAGCTAACTTAAGCACCATTGATTTAAACAGACCAGGCAATTAACAGTCTCAGGAGAAAGGACAATAACTGAATTGATAGAATGTGATCCATCCATCCATCCCACCCATGTACATGTACTAAGTGGTGCACTATATTATTTAACCTAGAATGGAACATACACTCATCTGAGAAGACCATCAGATGTCTCAGAGGATGTTAAAGCCTCGTGGCGCAGTGGTTAAATGCCTGTACTGCAGGTAAAACTGTGCTCACGACCTGGGTTCAATCCCCGGTAGCAGGCTCAAGGTTCACTCAGCCTTCCATCCTTCCGAGGTCGGTAAAATGAGTACCCAGCTCGCTGGGGGGGGCAATGTGTAGCCTGCACACTATAATCAAAATTGTAAACCGCCCAGAGACTACTTGTAGTAGTATGGGGCGGTATATAAGCAGAACACTTTTTAAAGGGTTTGGCAGGATCTGCCTTGCAGACAGCTTCCAAGATTGACTTATAAATGATATACTGCCTCTAGCAGTGGAGGTTCGTCTCAAACTGACTCAACCTTGATTGACAGAAGTTTCAGGCATGGATTTATCATATCGTTTTTTAAAATGGTGTAACAAACTCTTCAAGCTAATTATGTGTGGTGCAAATGTTCCATTCCTCTCAACTGTGGCATCTACATCTACAAAAGTCAAGTCATTTGGGGGTGCCTTTAGATCTGTCCCCTGCCCTTCTAATTCTTCCAGATAAAGCAACTAACTTTTTAAATGCATTTGCTACCTGCCGCCCTCTCTCCACCATGGTATACCACTATCTCCTGGACTCATCTCAACAGTTGTGACCAAGGGTGACAAAACACCATGTGATCAAAGGCAATGACAAATGTGCCAAGTCTGAGAAAGTTGAAGAAGGAACGCCAGTAGACAGCAGAAAGGACACTTCTGAAAGCTTTAGTGCCCATGAGTTAGTAGTCCCACTCAATTCAGCACTGATTAGGTCTCACCTAGAGTCCTGTGACCTGTTCTGGACAACACATTCTAAGAAAAGAAAAGCAAAGCAAAGTGGTCTGCTTATATACCACCCCATACCACTTCAAGTAGTCTCTGGGCGGTTTACAGTTTTTAACTACAATATGCAGGCTACACATTGCCCCCCCCCTTCAGCAAGCTTGGTACTCATTTTACTGACCTCGGAAGGCTGGAAGGCTGAGTGAACCTTGAGCCTGCTACCTGGGATTGAACTCTAGGTCACAGACTGGTTGGAGCAAGTTCAGAGGAGGGCAACGAGGATGATCAAGAGACTGGAAACTGATCCCTAGGAGAGAAGGCTGAAAAAAGTGGATGTGTTTAGCCTTGGGAATTTATCAGCACAAAGTGCCACAGACCGACCGATCGATCGACTGAATGACCTACCTACCGACCTACTTACTTACCTACCTACCTGTGCTCATCTCCTGCTGAACATCTAGCCTCCCAACACTGGCAGTTATGCTGCTTAGCAGACCGGCTGCCACGGGCACCCACTCCCACGCCTTCCTGCCATTAGTGCACTAATGGTGTGCATCGTTCTGCTCTTCGCGGAAGCTGACTTGCGGTGGCCGGCTCCTCCATTTCGGGGCCAGGCACGCAAGCCTGCCGGCTGCCCCCTCAAAAAGCAAAGTGTTCTGCTTATATACCGCCCCATACCACTTTAAGTAGTCTCTGAGCGGTTTACAGTTTCATTACAGTATGCAGGCTACACATTGCCCCCCCCCCAGCAAGCTGGGTACTCATTTTACTGACCTCAGAAGGATGGAAGGCTGAGTGAACCTTGAGCCTGCTACCTGGGATTGAACCCCAGGTCGTGAGCACAGTTTTACCTGCAGTACAGGCATTTAACCACTGCGCCACGAAGCTCATGAAGCACTTTCCTCCAGGGGAAGACATTAACTCAGCCCTGACGAGATGGGGGGGGGTTAAAGAAAGAAAACAGCCCTGTGGATTCTTTCCCGGCCTTTTGTCTGCTTGCAAAAACATGGCCCTGGGTGGAGGTAACTTAGCAATGCCCACTTAATGGCAAAGGGAGGGCTTTTAATTGGATGGGTTTCTTTTGAACAGAGAGAGCGGTCCATCCCCTATTACACAACAGGGCCCCCGAGCACCGATCCTTCTATATACTTCAGGAGCAGAGCAACGGAATGAGTCTTGGCCCCAAATGAACTTGAAAACCTTTTCCGTGTCTCATGTCCTCCTGTGGAAGAGAGAAGCAGGTGGGGTGGGAGTAGGCAACAGGGTGGAAAGTAACTCTTGAAAATAATTAGTTACCAGGATACTGCCAAGGGCCTTGAAAGCAGGATTTACTGTCACCGTGTACATGGAGGCAGCCACTTACTCCACCCATTCCCCGGCACCCATGCTAATCACCAAGGGGGAGACCCAGTGGGGGCCCTTTTCAGAAGCTGCCAAGCAATTGCAAGGGCATGGCATGGAGGTCAAAGGATTGCTCTACCTCCTACAGTTGGATGCCTCCCAGTTCCCATAATTAATAACTTGGGGGGGGGGCTCCAGGCAAGTTATGGGTCTAAGCATTCCCCCTCAAACTCCCATCCCATCATCATCATCATCATCATCATCATCATCATCATCATCATCATCATCATCATCATCATCATCATCATCATAAGTCAGCTGCAGAAAGCCACCTTACTAGGATCTGCTCACATAATTCGCCGATAAATCATGTAGTCCTAAACGTTTGCTAAGCATTTGACTGGTGATTTGTAATACAAAACCCAGTGTAGTTATTTTGTCTGCTGTGTGATAATAATAATAATAATAATAATAATAATAATAATAATAATAATAATAATAATAATAATAATAATAATAATAATAAGAAGAAGAAGAAGAAGAAGAAGAAGAAGAAGAAGAAGAAGAAGAAGAAGAAACTGTGGATCATTGATGTTGCTATACCAGGTGATAGTAGAATCACCAAGAAACAACTTGAAAAAATTACCTGATATCAGGATCTGAATGTTGAGCTTCAGAGACTCTGGCATAAACTGGTACAGGTGGTCCCAGTGGTAATCGGCACATTGGGTGCGGTGCCTAAAGAGCTAAGCAAGTATTTAGAAGAAATTGGAGTTGACAAATTCACCATAAGTCAACTGCAGAAGGCCACCTTACTGGGATCTGCTTGCATAATTCGCCGATACATCACATAGTCCTAAACGCTTGGGAAGCGTTTGAATAGTGACTGGTAATAAAACAGGAGGTTTATTTTAAACTGATTGATTTGTTTTCCTTTCTTCCTGCGCCTCAGCTGTTGAGATAGCTTATCTCTGATCTTGATCTGCCTTGCGCAGCTAGCCAGGAGCTGAACTCTTCCCTTTGCTGGCTGTGTCCGCAAGTTGATTTAAACTGGTTGTTTTGTTTTCTTTTCCCAATTAGGTAGGACTGTGGAAGTTAATTTTTATATATTTTCCTTCCTTCTGCTGATCAGCTATTTATTTATTTATTTATTTATTTATTTATTTATTTATTTATTTGTTGTATTTCTATACCGCCCATCTTCCGGATGGAACTCTGGGCGGTTTACAATTGAAATCAAACCAACAATATAAAACGAAAAAGAAAAGAGCAAGAGAGAACTAGTAAAATAGGAGGGGGGGAACCCTCTGCAAGAAGAGATGTGGGCGGCAATAATAATAATGGGGGGGGAAAGGAATTAAGTAAAAAGGTCGCCATTGTTGTTGTCCAGTCGTTCAATCGTGTCCGACTCTTCGTGACCCCATGGACCAGAGCTCGCCAGGCCTTCCTGTCTTCCACTGCCTCCCGGAGTTTTGTCAAATCCATATTGGTTGCATCGATGACACCGTCCAACCATCTCATTCTCTGCTGTCCTATTTTCCTTTTGCCTTCAATCTTTCCCACCATCAGGGACTTTTCCAAGGACTCCTCTCTCCTCATGAGGTGGCCAAAGTCCTGGAGCCTCAGCTTCAAAATCTGTCCTTCCAGTGAACATTCGGGGTTGATTTCTTTCAGGATGGATAGGTTTGATCTCCTTGCAGTCCAGGGGACTCTCAAGGCTCTCCTCCAGCAACACAGCTCAAAAGCATCAATTCTGCAGCGATCAGCCTTCTTTATAGTCCAGCTTTCACTTCCATACATCACTACTGGGAAAACCATAGCTTTGACTATCCTGACCTTAGTTGGCAAAGGTCGCCATATGCCTCTTTAAAAAGGAAGGTTTTCAGAGCCTTTTTGAAGGCGGGCAGGGACTATGCTAGGCGCAGCTCACTAGGCAGATGATTCCACAGCGTGGGGCCCACCACAGAGAAGGCACGGTTACGCGTGAGCGATTTCCGCGCCTCCCTGGGTGTGGCCACCCTCAGTGAGCACAGCTGCGCCATTCTGGTGGGCCTGACCCCCGTTGACCTCTGTTGAGCTTATCTCCCCGATCTCTCTCTGAGGCAACCCTTAGTTTTCCTGCTTGTTTACTGTAAGGGTTCGCTATTATCGCTCTCAGATTCTTGACTGGTGATGCATGAATCAAATACTGATTTCGCATTTTCTTGTAAAAATAAAGAACTTTTATTTAACATTTTTGTAGTTGGCTTGTCTTTTCTTCCATCGTTACAAACAGTTTCAACAGGGGATAATACAGGTATTTCAAAACGTGGACTGAATGAATTCGCTAACAGGATGTTTCTATCCCTAACATCTTTGTTTTCTATTTGGGGAGGACTCTTTGATATCTCGTTGGGGTGTTTTGGTTTTGACCCTCGTAACGTTGATGGGGTGTCCCTGGGGTTGTATTCCATCCCCAACCCGGAATCCTCCCAACTGGGTTTGGATCGGATTTCTTGCCTCTTTCTTCTCCTTCAGGATATTCTTTACTTAGAGGAAAACGCAGCGCAAAATCAGGAGTGGGGAGAAGCAATCCGGTATCCACCTTCTTCCATATATCTGTCCTCCTTGGCACCCCCGCTCTAACGTCCCTAACTGTCACTTCCCCTCTCCTAAGTCCCCCCTCCCTTTCCCTCTTGTGCCTCTCAGTCTGCACGCTCACCTCCTTATAGAATACTCTCCTTGTTTCTCCCTGTCCTCATTGCCTCTCTGTGTCTCTGATGCGGACGACCCCACATCTGCTGCCTTCTTCTCCCTGTCACATTTACAGAGGGTTCTTTGTTTGAAAGGTTTAAGGAGGGTCTTTCATTTAGGGCAGTGGGCTGCCTGTTAAATAAGAAAAGCAAAGCTACCCATTATTTATAGGCTTATGAATCATTTTGTTTCGTGATGAAAATTCTTTTAAAAAATCCATCATTAATGAAACAAAACGAAAGGAAGACGGAAACGAAAAGAAATACTATATTTCCATTTCATGCCCATCTCTAGATCAGTGTGATTTCCTGCATGAGTTGCCGGCTGTGCTCTCGAGACAACGAGACCCATCTACGCACCATCTGTGTTGCCCTGAACAACAGGCCTGTGCACTCATTGGGAGCCCTAGCATACGAGCCAAGTTTTGACTTTTTCCAAGCATCACTGACTGTGCAAATATGGAGAGGGGTGGGTGAGGGGGACACTGGGGTGGGAAGAGTCAACTATGGAATGAATGGTTGACTCGGTGATAAAAATAGTTCCTCTCTGGGGATGGGCAAAGCAACTGCTGGAATATGTCAAGCTGTCAGTTGTGTTAGCATGGGTTACTGACCTGTGAACGTGGTTCTTCAAGGGGACCTCAGTGAAGTCACACGTTTGATGCTCGTAGTGCGCATGTACAAAGTCTTGGAACGTTCTAAAGCAGTGGTGGCAAACCTTTCAGCACTCCAGATGTTTTGGACTACAACTCCCAGAATTCCAAGCCTAGACAAAAGAAAGTGGGAGTTGTGGCACAAAACATCTGGAGTGCCGAAGGTTCGCCACCACTGCTCTAGAGGTCGAAGAGAAAAGATTTCAGTAGACTTTCATGACTAGGATGTTCTGTTCTGCTCTTTCGGGTGTTGGTGTAAATAGAGATCAACATGGCTGCATATCTGGTTTGTTTCTTCTTGAGGACATGGCAGAATGCTTTTTTAAAAATGGCTATGGGGACCATTGTACCGTTCCTCAAAATGTCCCTGTCTGCTAATGCTGAAGGATCAGGTCTCCCCTGTTTTTGTTCAGTCGTTCAGTCGTGTCCGACTCTTCGTGACCCCATGGACCAGAGCTCGCCAGGCCTTCCTATCTTCCACTACCTCCCGGAGTTTGGTCAAATCCATATTGGTTGCATCGATGACACTGTCCAACCATCTCATTCTCTGCTGTCCTCTTTTCCTTTTGCCTTCAATCTTTCCAAGCATCAGGGACTTTTCCAAGGACTCCTTTCTCCTCATGAGGTGGCCAAAGTACTGGAGCCTCCGCTTCAAAATCTGCCCCTGAGCATAGAAATGTGTTAAGATGCTATATTTCCCCTTTCTGATAGTTGTACGGACCTGGCTTACACCTTAGAAAAAAAGGTAAAGTTTCTCCCAGCACTTGCATGCTAGTTGTGCCCAACTCTAGGGCCGGCACTCATCTACGTTTCTAAGCCAAAGAGCCAGTGTTGTGCAAATCCATGGCCATGTGGCCAGCATGGCTGAAAACATTCCTGATACCTACTTATCTACAGTACTTGCGTTGTGCATGCTTTTGAACTGCTAAATTGGCAGGAGCTGGGGTTAAGAGCGGGAGCTCACTCTGCCCCGTGTGGCACCCGGGATTCGAACCACCAAGCTGCCAACTTTGCAGCTGACAATTTAAGCACTCTAGCCCGCTGAACCACCATGCCCCACCTTACAGGCACCTAAATGTGGCTCACCTAGGCCAGAGGGCCTCAGGTGGAGTGAAGCCTAGCTCCATCCAAGCTCCCTGTTTCTGCCCTGGTGCTACCTGGAAGATTGAGGGAGGAGGTCTGCTGGAAGCCATATGGAACCAGAGGCCTCGCTCAGCCTCAGAGTCTTCCAGTTGAGGCCTTTTGTTCCACCCAAGGCACATTTAAGTGTCTGTTAATTGTATCGAAGTCAGGGAGAACTCCCAGAAGGGAGAGGTATGAGGTTTGTAGTCCAAGAAACTGAAAAAAATCCCATGCTAACTCCCCACATGTAAGGGGCTATATCAGTGGTTCTCAACCTTCCTAATGACACGACCCTTTAATACAGTTCCTCATGTTGTGGTGACCCCCTTGCCCTGCTTGGAAGAGGCCACAAGCCCCCTTTGGCAGGCCACTGCCGCAGGTGCCAGAGAGGACTTCCCTCTATATAGGCATCCTCAGCCAATCGTAGCCTCCGGTGCCATTGACTGACATCCCCTCCAACCTATCAAGCTGCAACTCACTCTTCCCCCCTCCCCCCTCCTCCTCCAGACCCAAGCCGTTTGTGCCTTTTCCTTCACTGGCTCACTGCGACCCTCTGTGAAATGGTCGTTCAGCCCCCAAAGGGGTCCCAACCCCCAGGGTGGGAACCACTGAGCTATATCCTTCATGAAGAATATTCTGGAGCATGTGCTGCAGGGGATTGGCGCTGTGCACTGGGACCTGTCCAGCCCTGTGGCACCACATGCTTGACCTGTTTGACCCCTAAGTGTTTGAAAACACACACACACACACACACACACACACACACACACAGACACACACACACAAACACAGAGCCTAAAATAGTGTTTCCCAAAACGGTTGTGGAGAAAATATTTCTGCCCCCCTCCCTTTATTTCCTTAACCCTCCTAAAGATAGACTTTTGGTTGCACCCTCGAAGGCGAAGCTTGTAATTACGACACCCGAGGATCGGTGGGTTGCAGAAGAGGCAAAGGGCTCTTACGGATTCGGGAAGCTTTGCCAGCGAGCTATTTGCGGACATTGTGTTGCACGATGAATTTGGGGATGCAGCTGTTAAGGGAACAAAACATCCAAACAAAGCAAGAGAAATTGCACGGATCATTATATGGGCTGTTTCTACAAAAACACTCAGTGGCCAGCAATCTGGAGTGATATCACAGGGTGCGGGGGAGAGCAGGAAGCGTTAACCTCTCACTTGACACAAGTGGGACCAATTTATCCGTCGCACGCCTCACTCGCCAACCAAATTCGGCTTGGCAAATGTTATTCTCTCCCCCACCACTACAGCTCCCAGTAGCCATGCTATCTTGGAATGATGGGACTTGGAGTTTTTAAGACATTTCCCCCAGCCCTGAACCAAGTCGACTCCCACTGATCTCGGAGGGTGATTTCTCAGTTTTATGAAAGCAAAAAGAAAAGTGTTCTGCTTATATACCGCCCCATACCACTTCAAGGAGCCTCTGGGCGGTTTACAGTTTTGATTACAGTATGCAGGCTACACATTCGCTCCCTGTAGCGTTATTAATTACGCATACACAGAGTTTTGGGGTACAATCATCTCTGGTTCCAGGCAGCGTGTCTCTGGGAGTGAGTGTCTGCGTGTCTGCGTGTGTCTCACTGTGTCTTCATGAGCTGCATGAGGAGTGTGTGTGAGTGTCTCTGTGCGTGTGTCTGTGAGAGCTGCCTGGGATCCAGAGGTCTGGTCTTTATTGATAACAGTAACACAATAGAGCAGAGGAAGAGACAGAGGAAGGATGGTCATGTATGCATTCCATTGGTGGGGGGAAGAATGCACTTTATCTGGGACGAGCATACTTGGCCAGTTATTGTTAAGGACAGAGAGGAAGGGGCTTTTGGGCCTGGGTCACAGAGCAGATGTGTCCTGATATCGTGTCATTGTTTTTCTGGCCTCCTGACCTATGCCAGGTCAGCGTCAGGTTAACCACACACACTGGGTTCCTGCTTGGTCCCTGAAATCTCTGGAAATCCAGGCCTTCAGCTTCCCTGGGTGCTTGTCAAGTTATTGGGGTTCAGAGCCTATTGGGGTATGGAATCCCCACACCTCACAAGCTGGGTACTCATTTTATAGACCTCAGAAGGATGGAAGGTTGAGTGAACCATGAGACGGCTACCTGGGATTGAACCCCAGGTCGTGAGCACAGTTTTAGCTGCAGGACAGGCATTTAAGCACTGCTCCATGGGGCTCCGTGAAGACAGAAGGTGGTGGAGATCCATGTTTACCCCTTTGAACTTCATAAAATCATAGAATGGTGAAGCTGGAAGGGGTCCGGAAGACCATCTGGTCCAACCCCCTGCTCCAGGCAGAAATACAAACCAAAGGACATCTGCCAGGTGGTTCTCCAAACTTCTCTTGAATGTCTCCCATGTTGGAGCACTCACCACCTCTTGAGGTCATTGGTCCCACGGTTGTACTGCTCTAACAGTTAGGAAGTTTTTTCTGATATTCAGCCGAAACCTGGTTTCTCTTGAGGCCATTGTTGCACGCCCTGCACTCTGAGATGACCAAGAACAGATCCTGCCCCTCCTCTGTTGGACAACTCTTCAAATATTTGAAAATTGTGGTCATATTGCTCCTCGCTCTTCTTTTCTCTTGGCTAAACGTGCCCAATCATTATTTCCAACTAATTGGGGAAAAGGTGAGATATATGTGGACATAATACTAATGAGAACATAAGAACAGCCTTGCTGGAACTGGCTACAGCCCATTCAGTCCAGCATTCTGTCTCACACAGCGGCTCACCATTTGCTTCAGGATATTTCCAAGCAGACGCCTTCACCTGTTTAAGATTCCCTGCAAATGGCATTGAGAGATATCCTGCCTATCTCTTCAAACTGGATGTATTTGGAGCTTCTGATCATGCCTTGCATTCTAGATTCCAGCTCCAAAGACTGCTTGAGACACTTGTGACCACCAGAGGTTTTACAAAATTCCCAGCATGAAGAGGCAGCAGGAATTTCAGGAGAGGCCTCCCCTTATAATGTACTTCCAGCTTATGATAAGGGAATAGAAAATATGTTTTAAAATTCATATGTTGTTTATGGTGAGTTAATTAAGCTGAATATGCCATGATATGCTAAAGCAGAGATTGGATACATTGTTTGTATGGGGGGGGGAGAAGTTAACAGTTAGGCATACCATATAAGGTTAAGTTTTCCGTTCTGCGTCAGTGATAGTCAGATTGTACGCCTTCCGCGTAGCCAGGATTGGCTAGAGGGCAAGAGAGGGATATAAGCGTCGGGTATATTAACTTTGGACACATGTGCTTGAGCAGAGACCACGCCTTGAGTGCCGTTCTCTCCATAACTGCAGTTTATGTTAATAAAGGTCTTTCAATTTCTCCAAATCTCCATTGTTTGTGTTTCCATTCTGGGTAAGGAACACACGTAACACTTAGAAAAGTAACTTTTTGGACTACAGCTCCCAGCATCCCCCAGTCAGCACGACCCCTTCATCCCTCTTCTCAAAGTCCAACCGGCAGCAGACGCTTCAACAGCTGTTCTCACTTGGGGGGGGGGGAGAGAATAAAGGGTTTTCTTTTGTTCTTTGACTCTTGCTGGGCTCCGGAGACAAAACCATCTCTCCTGATACTTCTCGAGGCTCCGTGTTTGCAGGGAAAACCAACCTTGCCTCCTTCAAAACCAGTCAGCGACACTCCACTCCCCCCCCCCAGGCTGCATTTTTCCTGAACCAGAGAGAAAACCATCCCAGGTGGTGCAATGCCGAGAAAGACTGTTTGTTCCCGAGCCGTGGGCACAAACCTTATGTTCCCAGCCGTCGAAAATAGCATGCTGGCCTCTCCGAGCAAGCCGCCGCCGGTATTGCTGACTGGTTGACTCATGTTCAGCTCAGTCGCCAAGCCTAAGCCCGAAGGCTTCCTGGGAACACATCTGGTGATCCAAATATATGTGCAGGGGAAGGGGGGAGGAGTAGAGAAGTCTCACAAGTGCAATGTGGCATATATAGAATTTGACATGATTGGGACGTGAGTAGTTTAGGGTTCTGGGGAATCCCTATTGTGCATCTAGGGTTGAAAGAGGCAGGCTGGGGGGGGGCTTGGGTAAGCTGCACAGTCCCAGGGCAACCCCCCGTCCTGGAGTATTCTCTACCTGGAAACTCTGAGAAGGGTAGCCATAAGAATTGACATGATGGCACCTGATGATACATGGACCACATGGTCTTTCTTCCAAGGAGTTCATGTCAACAGACTTTGCTTTCTCCTTACGTGTTGAAAGTCATAGAGATTAGAATAGAATAGAATCATAGAGTTGGAAGAGACCTCAAGGGCCATCCAGCCCAAACCCCTGCCATGCAGGAACCCCCATCACAGGACTGCCAACAATCCAGTTGCATCATTAGACTGCCTCTTGCATCCTTCTCCTGGAGTGCTGGTGACTAGCTCCTCGCTCTGCTCAGTAATTTTTGCATCCTCCTCACTACTCAGGTAGACTGTTTTCCAAACTGGATGCTGGCCAGCTCCTGTTGGCTGCCCTGACCCCCCCCCCCAGTTATCAGTTTAAAAGTTGCTCTGCAACCTTTTTGAGGTTGAGTGCCAACAATCTGGTCCCATCATAGTTCAAGTGCAACTCGTCCCTCTTGAACAGGGCTTGTCCCAAAACGTTCTTCAGTTCCTGAGAAATCTGAAGCCCTCCTCTCGACACCATCGCCTCATCCACGCATTGAGGCTTCTGAGCTCTGCCTCCCTGGTGGGTCCTGCACGAGGAACAAGCAGCACTTCTGAAAATGCTACCTTG